>PITA01018870.1:0-39088 GCA_004023965.1 Spilogale gracilis | reverse complement strand
CTCCCCTACTCTAGATGTCTTTTGAACCTCTGATTCAAGAGGTGACATAATAGGTAACATAGAATAATTAACATAATCAACTGACCAATAAATGTGTGTGTGTGTTGTGTGTGTGTGTGTGTGTGTGTGTGTGTGTGTGTGTGAAGGGGGTGGGGGCTTGCTTGAATGGCATCTGCCTTCAGCTTAGGTCAACCCCAGGTCAGGCTCCCTGCTCGGCAGAGAACCTGCTTCTCCCTCCCCCGTGGCCCCTCCCCCATGCTCTCTCTCTTGCAGATAAATATATAAAATATTTAAAATATATATCTACTTGAGAGAGACAGCGGACACACACATGCGTGCAGTGAGGAGGGCCGGGGGAGAGAGAATCCCAGGCAGAGCCTGACACGGGGCTCCGTCTCACCACCCTGAGATCAGGACCCCAGCTGAAACCAAGAGTGGGGTGCTTAACTGACTGTCACACAGGTAACTCCAATAACTATATATTTTAAGAAAGAAGAAATAATCCAGTGCTTGAAACAGGAACGGGTGCTCCCAGTCAACCAGAAATCTGAGAGATACCTGGAAGATTGCGGTGGCTTATGCTCCGGTGGCCCCCTGAGCCCCACCGTCCACGCCCGGTGGTGGGTCCCTGCCACCCCGACTCTGGGCTTGCCCTGTGGCGGCCTTGCTTTGGCCAGTGTGTGACTGAGACGGATTTGGGTACGAGCTCCCGCGTCAGAGCGTGTCCTCTGGGGGTACTGTCTCGCAGCCACGTGGAGAAGTGGACGTGGGAAAGGACCAGGAGCTCGGGCTGACAGCCTGAGCTGAGACCCCAGCCAGTAGCCAGCACCCTCATGGAGGAAGGTTGGTTCGGACCTCCTTACCTCCCAACATCAACCCCCCATGAAGGAAAACAACTGTGTGGTGAACCCACAGAATCACAAAAGAATTAATACATTTTTGGTATGTTGTGCACGGCAGTTCAGGGGGCCTGTCATGCAGCAGGGGACAGCTGACCACAGAAAGCGGAGCTGGAGGGGGAGCGGAGGAGATGCACGCCTCGCACACCAAAACGCCTCCCGAGGGAGACAAGGGGCAGGTCCAAGTTCAGAGTAAATGGACGGGGCGTGGAGGAGGCTCTGAACGGCACGAAGGGAGGAGCAGCTCCGAGGACCGCTCGGTCAGTCGGTCCTTCTCCATCTCCAGGCAAGAACGTGGAGTGGCCCCAAGCAGGGGCGGTCACACGCAGCATTAAGCGGGAAGCCTGCTCTCTGGGGAAGGTGGACAGTCTGCCCGGAGAACGTCTCAGGCAGGCTCTAGGGCCCGGGGATGGAGCGGAACCCTCTGGGACAACAGTGGGAGTCTCTAGCTTGACTGCTTGCCTCTGCTCCTGGGACCCAAAAAAGTTCCTATATTCTGGAACTCCACGGGCATAGAACCCTCAGACGGCTCCGTCAGCCAAGGGAGAGGCCTGTGAAGGCTCTTGTGAAAGCTACTCGGGCTCATTCACATAGCCCTTCAGTCATGTCTGTGAACAGAAAGTGTTGCTAAATATATTAGAAAAATCCATAGTATGGAAGAGGAGGGTCAAGTTAAACCAATAGAAAAACTGTCCTAAGGGGGCGCTTGGGGGGCTCACTCAGTGAAGCGTCTGCCTTCAGCTCAGGTCATGATCTTGGGGTCCTGGGATTGAGCCCCACACCAGGCTCCCTGTTCAGCGGAGAGTCTGTTTCTCCTTCTCCCTCAGCGACTCCCCCTGCTTGTGTTCCCCCTCACCTCTCTCTCTCAAATAAATAAATAAAATCTTTTTAAAAAGAAGAAAAAGAAAAACTGACCTTGGAGGAAACTAAGTAATTTAGGAAGAGAGGACTTTATAAAAATTACAATTAATATCCTTAGAGAAACTTGGGTGTGTCAGGTAAGGAAGGGGAAGGAATGGCCATCAGAAGGAACAGAGAACAAGAGAAAGTTCTTGGAAATTAAAAATGGGATTGCAGTAGGAAAAATTCAATTAAAGGGCGAATAATAATTTGAACACAGCTCAAGGCCAAGTAGTTAATCTAGAATCTTAAAGAAGTAGAGCAAGAAAAAGAAAGAGGCGGACAGTATAAAAGCATGGAGAAGAACCCAAGAGGTCCAGCATTGGTCTAATAAGGAAATATGAGAGAAAGTAGGGAGAGAAAATTACCAGAGGAGGAACAATAATATTTTCTTAAGCTCAAGAAATATATGAATATTCAAGACAGAGAAGACCCACTGAACAAAATTAAAAAAAAAAAAAAGACTAAACTCTCCCCACTAAGTTTACCAACTTCTGTTACCCTGATCTACTCATTTGCTTTTCCTGAGCACTTTCCACCTGCAAGCATGCTATACAACTTTCTTATCCATTATGCGTATAATCTATGACCTGTCTTTCCCTGCTAAATTGTGAGCTCCAGGAGGACAGGAATTTGTTCCCGATTTGTCCTTGTTTGGTGAAGCCTGGCACCGGCCATCTAGTAGGCATGAATAAATATTCGTGTTGAATTCAGTTAAAAATCTAAATAGACACATGTTGGTAAATTTCAGAACTCCGAATATAAACAGATCTTAGAATCTTTGGGATTTCCTACAACAGGACGAGAAACAGAACTGTCATCTAACGTTAACAACAGTGGAGGGGCGTCTGGGTGGCTCAGTTGGTTAAGCGACTGCCTTCGGCTCAGGTCATGATCCCGGAGACCCGGGGATCGAGCCCCACATCGGGCTCCCTGCTCGGCGGGAGGCCTGCTTCTCCCTCTCTCACTCCCCCTGCTTGTGTTCCCTCTCTGGCTGTGTTTCTCTCTCTCAAATAAATAGAATCTTTAAAAAAAACAGTGGAGCCTGGAAAACAAGCAAATAGCTCCAGTCTGCACTCTGAGAAACACTGTCCCAATCGTTGGCGAGAGACAGAAGACACCTGCGAACCTAAATCAAACATCAGGAAGAGAGGTGCGATTGATCATCAGAGGAACCCAATGGGAAAGTCAGCCATTTCCCCCAGAACATGCCAGTAGCAGAAATTCAGATCTCAAACAGTGGTATAGATATAGAATGGCTAGAGTTTTATAAGGGAGAGTTTCCCCCCTACTCTGAGTTCAAGGCATGACACGTAAGTTTCATTTTTAACTCTCAAATGATGGAAAATGTTTTGCTGGTTCACCCTTTTATGTCCAGTATGTATCCCTTTAAGGTCCCCGCTGTCTTCAGGGATGTCAGTTTCAACCTTCTGCAACAAGTGAATGCAAAGCCAGGTGTTCCAGCCTGGTACAGACATAAAAACCAAGTTTCCAGGCTATTGAAAGGACAACCTCCCTAAGCTGCGCGTACCTTATCACTCACAGACTGCAGGCCCCAAGTCTGGTTTCCTCTTAGCTTCTGGGGGTTTCCCTTATGTTTGTGCAGGTCTGGCCATGTCCTTAACTGATTCTGCAATCCAAATTATATGTGAGTATTTTCAGGTGTTTTTTAGTGGGAGAGTTCGCAGACTCGCAAATAGCTCAGGACTTGAACTTGAACGAAAACTTGAAAAAATTAAATTATCAAGTAACAGTTGCACCCCAAAAAGGGCATTTTCAGAAATGTAAGTTCTCAAAAAAATCAACCTCCCTTGAGCTCTTTCTCAGAAAGCTACTGGAGGATGTGTTCCACTCATACAGGAAAGGGCCCAATGCACAGGAGGATGTGGGATTCAGAAACAAAGTTCCAGCCCATGCATGGAGTCAAGAGGTCCCCGGGATGAGGGCTAGCAGCTGTGTACCCTGGAGAACAAGCACCCCGCCTTAGGGCAGGAGGAAGGCAGCCCCAGGAGAGCCGTCTCTAGAAAATGATGTTGTTAGGTGACTGTTTTGTGTGAATGTACTTAGAGAGGAGAAACACGAGTGTTTGAGGCTGAAGGAGGGAGAGGAAGTCGAAACTAAACACACCGTCTCGTTTCCCCGTAGTAGAAAGTCAATAAATAACATAGAAACCTGAAAAAATCACGACATAGCAGCGTCAGCGTGTTACTTGGAAATATGCGAGCAAAAGCGAGCACTGGGGAATGTTGCCTCTGGAGGCAGAAGTCAGGGCTGGGGATGTTGGGGGAGGGGCTCGTGTCTTCATAGCAAGTCTTGTAAATCTGTGTTCCTTCAATACACGTATAACTTTAGTAAAAACAAATCAGGGAGTAGAATGGCTGTGATAGCATAAGACAATCATTTCATTGTTGATTTTTGCAGCAAGACAGTTTGACCCCAAAACAGGCATCTTTACATCAGTGTTCAAGAGATTACTCAGCTTTCCAAAGGCACCTCTTACTCCTTTGAGGTTCGGATCACCATCTTTGAGGCACACATCACGTCTTCATCTTTGCCACTTTGTTCTTCATTTATTAGTTGGTTTTACGATGAAATTCTCTTTTGTGAACAAGCCCTTCTCCGGCATTGCTTTCATCAACTTTGTGAAGTTCCACAACCCAGCAATCCAGGGGAAGCAGGCTGACTGCTGGGGAAATAGAAGCCGTTCTCTCAATAGGCAGGGCTAGACTTGGAGGCAGTTCACCACCTGCTTGACATCCGGCATGGAAGAAACTGGCCTAAACGTGGGCAGCAGAAAAGAGGAGGAGGAGGGAAAGATCAGTAAAGACTACACAAAGTCCACATTTTACTGCCAGCTCCAAGCTCTGGTGAGCAAGAGGAAGGCCTATGCAAACGACCAAATGTGAAACACGTTCTATCGGTACACCTTTGTCTATTGCTTGAAGACAGCGTGCTCACTACTACTCACTGTAGTAGGCACCGTGGTTATAAAAATGGAAATTCTGGACAAGTTACCAGCCCATTCACAATCTACAGGCGACTCGGCCCTGTAAGCTAATGATCACAAAGTTGTACTTGAGAAGGATAAAAATAATAAGGTTCAGAGGCACAAAGGGGAGGGAGTGATTCATTTAGCCAGGGAGGCGGGCAAGTCGGAAGCCTTCTCAGGGGAAATGGTCCCTGAAGGACCAGGGCAGAGAGAGCATCTCAGAAAGAAGCTCCCTAGAATATATGGAACACAGACTAAAACACCATAGCAACATCTAGGAACCACCAGCTGCCGCCCCCGCCCCCCGGGGTGGGTAGGGGAACTGATGATTTTAAATCGTAGGGGATGTGTATCGTTTGGTTATCTTAGAAGCCTACCCTGAGAGATGTGCAGAGATCTGGGTGAGGGGCTGAAACGGGGGCAAAGGGAGGAGAGGAGCAGTGATGGAAGCCAAAAAACAAAGGGGTCTGGAATCAGGGCAGATGGGGTGATGGTAGAAAGGAGAAGCTAACTAGGACTTGAATCCTCAGAGCTCGCGGCTACTTGGATGTGAGAGGCGGGGACCAGAGGAGAATTTAGGAATGGCGGCTGGCTGGGGAGAAGGAAAGGGACAGGGAACTAGGAGGCTAAGATGTAGTAAAACTGCTGGGGTCCTCCTCGGAGGCTCCAAGACAGTCCTCCTCCCGGGTGCTTGTCGCTGCCCACATAAGATCGAGTTTTAGAAACTAGGAAAGAGAGAACCGGGACTGCCTTGCTGGCAGGATCACTTTGAGTGGCAAGCAACAGAATATAACTCACAGTGGGCTTAAGCCAGGAAGATATTTGAAAATCGGACAGAACAGGACCCTGGAGAAAGCAGTTTCCCCGTTAGCAGCGGCGCTCAAGGATGTCACTGAGCACCCAGACGCCTTTGTCTTCCTCACCCCACCCTCAGCACCTTAAATGGTCACCGCAAAACTCTTTCCTCTCTTGGCTTTTATTTTTGTATGCTTTTAGAGTTATTTATATTATTTTTATTTATTTTTTTAAAGGTTTTATTTATTTATTGGAGAGAGAGCACAAGCACGAGTGAGGAGAGGGGCAGAGGGAGAAGCGGACTCCCTGCTGAGTGTGGAGCCCCGACGTGGGGACCATCCCAGGACCCTGAGATCATGACCTGAGCCCAAGTCAGATGCCTAACCGATTGAGCCACCCAGGCGCCCCTAGATTTATGTTTTCATTCTCAAGTCATCTCTACACCCAGCCTGGGGCTCAAACTCACAACCCCGAAATCTAGGAGTCCCAGACTCCACCGACTGAACCAGCCAGGGACCCCTCTTGGCTTTTACTTTGACTGGACTGCAAAATGCTTCCCAGGAGCCTGCTGGCGGACTGCTCCCCTCCCGGTGGCCATGCTGGCTGTGTGCTCCCTTCGGGACCGAGCACTAACAGGGGAATGGCGAGACTTCAGCCAATTACAGTTTTTCTCTGAGGTCTGGTCCCTTCCCTGTAGGTGTTGCAGCCCAAATAAAATCGGGTCTTACAGACTAGAAGATGAGAGAAGAGGTTGGTGGTGGTCTTAAGTCATATTTCCTCCTTCAAGACTGAGGCAGAGATGGGGGGACAAAAAGACTGAAAGAAATGACCCAAGTCTGCTCCTTCCTACACACCTCCTGAGGGCATTTACAGGGAAGGAGAACACATAGGCCTTATCTGTACGAGGCACTTGCCAGGATGCAACTGGGCTATTTAAGTTCCTTACGGAAAACTTGCCCGGAAGGGACGACCTGGTGGGGCCTAGCCTACTGTTTCCACGAGCATCAGCTGGGTCATTACCGGAGTATAAAACGAAGCTGTTTCCTGCCCCCTCCGTGGACGCCCTGCCCTACAGGCCACTCTCACGGGCGCCCGTGTTCGCTCTGGGCCAGGGCATGTGCGTGATGAGGAAGGATCTGGAACTACACTGGGCTGCCCAGACTTCACCAAGTCCCCATCTCCAAGTCTCCCGGATCCCTGGAATTACTAGAAAAAGATCTCTGATTCCTTGCGAGTTTGATGGAAGAATCCCAACTCTCTGTGTTATCTCAGGTAGGTGAACCGCAGTGTTGTTAGTCTTGTTTGAGAGATAAAGAAGTGCAGCTCCGCCAGGCGAACACCGTGCCACACTCCCCTCACCGGCGATGAGCAGGCCAGGAAGGCCAGGCCAGGAAGCAGGGCTCGCGGAGCACCCCGCGGACCCCGGGACAGGGCTATGAGGCCATGGCTTCCCTCAGCTCTGAGCACAGTTTTACCACGTGTAGAACATGATTCTGTTGCATTCGGACATCAATTGCTCTATTGAGGCCGCAGGTGAAAGTCAAAGAGCCAGAAGTTCTTTTCACTTGATTGCCAGGATTTCAGCTGGGTTGTTTGTTTAAAGAAAACAGGTAGCCGCAATTTACTTTAGAAGGTGTTGAAGGAGGTTCCAGGGAAGGAGATGTCATTGTTTCCTCTGATGTGCCTGTGGAACTCCAGTAGGCACATTTCTAGTGGACATTCAGATATCCCGAACAAGGATTATGCTAAGAGGAATGATCAGGGATGAAGACAGAGACGGAGGAATCACCCTGTGGGCTGAAATCATGGGAAGAGATGAGGTTGTGCAGAGAGAGAGTTTGGAGAAGGAAAAAAAAAAGAAGGGAGCTAAGGATGGAGCCGTGAGTAGTCCCAGTGCTTATAGCGGGACACACGAGGAGCTCATTGTACAAGAAACTGAAAAGGAAAGGTTAGAGAAGTATGAAAAAAACATCACAAAACTGCAGCATAAAAGCCAGGCAAAGGGGCTGGTCCCATATCACACCGACGAGGTCAAATGCAATGGTGGGAGAGGCTCAGTGGATGTGGCAGTTAGAAGATGACCCGTCGACGGTCCTTGAGGTGCCAGAGTGTTGTTGACTTGGGGAATGGCAAGAGATAAAGAGTGAAGATTCTGTGATAGGAAGGACGAAGAAAGGGGCCACTTCGAGGCTGACATAGGGTTGAGGACGTCTTTTCTGTTAGGGACATACATAAATATTTATGCCTACCAGGAGACAGGGCCAGCAGGAAGGGAAACACTGAAGTCACGAGAAAGAAAGGAGGTAGTTGAGGGGATGACCTCAGAGCAGAGGCAGACAAATCAGCCTGGTGAAGAAGGTTCCTTTCAGAGGCAGATGAGGAAGTAAGAAGCAGACCTACTTAGAACTGGGTTAACCTCGTGTCTGTTCCTGGCAAATGAGCAGAGATGGGCAAAGTTAAATGAAATGTGTTCACATAATCAGGCTGGTCTATATTTACTTTCCTGTAACCGGAGAGCGGCAAGTCCTAGGGCTGTGGACTGGAAGCCCGTCCCGCTGTTCTGAATCTCATTTCTGGCCACGGCGTGCTTTTTCGTGGAAGGTCATATTTAGATCCCTGCCACGGTCTCAGAAACCACTTGGTCTCCGTGGCTTCTTTCAGAGGCTGAGAACATATGGGGCAGATCGTTACGGCTCCTGAATGTCCTTGGAGCCCTAATACTGTTTTTATGAACATGAAAGCAGCTTTGATAATGGGGGTATACACTGGACGCATTTCGGTTATCATTCTTATTCCTGATTGCATCAGAGTACTATGTGAGACAGCTGATAAAGAGGGCAACGGAACAGTTAAAGTAGATTGAAAAGGGAGAAAAGCAATGGTGACAAAAATCTAAAAACTGTTTAGCATTTCAAGGTAATTACGGGAATGTAAATGTCATTTGAAAAATGAGGCACCGTCTATTAAATAATCAAAAGCAAAGTCAAATGATCAAGTCTATGTAGGGTTGACTTTAGGAAAATAGCAATACAGAAAGTGCCAGTGAACATTTAAATGGGTTCAGATCTCTGAATAATTGCTAATGTTTACTGAGCATTGACGCCACATCAGACCTGTTCTGATGTGTCTTCCTTCCTCCAACCTTCGCTTAACTCTCTGAAGTAAATTATGTCCCTGTAGTCATCTCGATTTTCCAAATAAGGAAACTTTTCCAAATAAACACAAGAGTTCCGCAAATTGTCCAAGATCGTGAAGCAAGGAAGTGACCGAGCTGCGACTGAAACCCCAGCAGCTGGATTTCAAAGCCCTTGTTCAGTGTTAGAGCCTAACACTCTACACCAGCAGCAGCCCTTTACATTCTTAAAGATTAGCGAGCCTTTCATGATAAAATCACTCAACATGATAATTTCATGATAAAAACACTCAACAAACCCCAAGCTAATATACTCAACAATCAAAGTTTTAAAAACTTCACCCCTAAAGTCAGGAACAAGACAAGGATGCATAATTTCATCACTGCTAGCCAGCAACATGTGCAGGATGTCCCAAGCAGAGCAGTCATGCAAGGAAAGAAATAAAGGCATCCAAATTAGGAAGAAGGAAGGGGGGAAAAGGAATAAAAGAAAAGGAAGTAAAATTATTTTTAGAAGATCTATTTATTTTATTTATTTTTAAAGAATTTATTTATTTTTTTGACAGAGACATAGAGAGCACAAGTAGGCAGAGCAGCAGGCAGAAGCAGACCTCCCAACAAACATCCCCCATGTGGGATTCGATCCCAGGACCCTGAAATCATGACCTGAGCCAAAGGCAGATGCTTAACTGACTGAGCCACCCAGGCGCTACAAAAGATCGATTTATTTATTTTAGAGAGAGAAAGAGAGAGAGAGACGGAGAGTGTGAGCTAAGTGTGTGTGTGTGTGGGAGGTGTGCTAAGGAGAGGAAGAGAGAACCCCACGCAGACTCCATGCTGAGCAGGAGCCCGATGCTGGCCTTGATCTTACCACCTTGAGATTACAACCTGAGTCAAAACCAAGAGTCAGACACTTAACTCACTGCATCATCCAGGCACCCCAGTGGGTGTCTTCTTTGGGATATTCTATATATATTCTAAAGATAACAGCACCATATATAGAATATCCCGAAGAAGACACCCACAAAAAACCCATTCGAGCTGATTAATGGATTCAGCAAAATCATCATATACCAGATCAACATACAGAAATCAATTGTCTCTCTATATGCTAGCAACTAACAATCTGCAAATAAATTTTTTTTAAAAACCAATTCCAGTTATAATAGCATCAGAAAGAATAAAATACTCAGGAATCAATTCAGCCAAGTTGGTGTTAATACTTGTGCACTGAACACCATAAAACACTGCAGAAAGAAAATAAAGATCTAAATACATGGAAAAGACATTCTGCGTTTATGGATTATAAGACTTAATACTGTTTAGATGGTGATACTGGGGGGCTCCTGGGGGGCTCAGTCGGTGATGTGTCTGCCTTTGGCTCAGGTCATGATCTCAGGGTCCTGAGACAGAGCCCCACGCTGTGCTCTGCCCCGGAGAAGAACCTACTTAAGAGTCGCTGTCTCTCCCTCTCCCTCTGCCCCTCCTCTCCACTCATACACACACTCACACTCGCTCTCTCTCACTCTCTCTCCCTCTCTCTCTAAACAAACAACAAACAAATTAAATGTAGAATTATAGTATGATCCAATAATCCTTCCCCTAGGTACCATACTCAAAGAACTGAAAACACATGTCCCAACATATAGGTGCACACAAGTGTTCACAGCATCACTGTTCATAGTAGCTAAAGGGGGGGAACAACCCCAAAGTCTATCCACTGAGGAATGAGTAAAGAAAATAGGGCATATCGATTGTGCAATGGAATAGAAAAGGGAGTGAACTGATAGGTACTATCAGGACATGGGGATGAACCTCAGAAACATTGTGCTAAGTGAAGAAGGAGTCACGGAATGGGTGATTTCCTCAATAAGAAAATAAGAAACCTCCCAAACGGGAAGACCCATAGAGACAGAAGGCTGTGGGTCCATCCGTTACTAGGGGTTCAAGGAAGGGAGGAATGGGGAGCGACTGCTTAATGCACGCAGGGTTTCCCGCTGGGGTGAGGAAATGTCAGGACTAAAAAGAGGATCCCCGCACAATGGAGCAATTGTGCTAAATGCCACCGAGCATTATCCTCTATGAATTTAACCTCAGTTTTTAAAATGTCTTCATTTAAGAAAGCATTAAGGATACGCATGAGCTTTCGTTTTCATGGGTTATAGCTATCAATATTTGTTGTGTCAGGAATCAAAGCTGGGATTGTAAACTATCTTTAGGCATTCATTTTAAAATAACAAAAATGAATACCTCGAGGAATAAATATGCAAAATTTTAAAATAAGAGCAAAATGCTTTTATGGAAAATAATTATATTTTCCACAATAGAGATTAGGGAAAAGAGCAGTATTGCTTTACATTTTAAAAAACCCCTTGAATGCCTGGCTTAATAGAGGACTCTTCTACTTTCAGATTGCTAAAATACCCCATGTCAGGCAACTTTGGGAGAGGCTCAGCCTAGTTCCTGAGATGATGAGTGTGAAGAAGGTAAATTATGTCTTTGTGTTACTGTGAAAGCAGTTTTGACTGCAAAGAACCCCGCGAGCCCCAAGAACCCCAGGAGCTCCAATCATATTTCAAACCTGCTACTAAATACCATATAGGAAGGGACAACTTCATGGGCATAGGATCAGTGCAGTCACACAGGACCCTATGCTTGGAGAACCCTAAGTTTGGGGTCTTGTGCTCCGTAGTCCTCATCTTTAAATTCCTAAGAAAGTATATCTTTGAATTTGTTTTGTAGGTAAAGCCCGACCGGACAGTGGGGCACGTACCGAGGCTTGGAACCTCAGCTCGTGCACTGTTCCCCTCTCCGGCTGCCTCCCTGCTTCCCAAGGACCAACTCAAGTGGCCTGCTCCTCCCCCTGGTGCTCTGGGCCTTACCTGACCTCCCCTCCCTGCCCTTGCCCAGCAGCCACTGTCACCCGCATCCATGATGGGGGTCTTGGCTTAGATTGGGAAGGACCCGAGTTCAGCACATACACCCCATGCTGATTCAAGGCCTGGCCGCACCTGGCCTCCTCCAGGAGTGGAAATGCTGTGGTGCATACAGCAGGCATTCACAGGGCAAATCATTCACCCATCCCCAGACTAGGACTACCGAGTCCTTGGCACAAAGGTCACAGTGCCCTTGGGTCCCCGTCCCGATGGCTTGGGACAGCAGGTGTATGGGAGGGGAATTCCCTTGGCATCACTCAGGTGGCTGGAGGGAGGGTGCTGGCAGCTGGTGTGGCCCTTCCATGCTGTGGGGGACGGGCCCTATGGGCACCTGGGCGGTGGGCACTTAGCCTAGGGATAGGCACGTTAAATCAAATAGTAGATAGAAAACACCAGGACAAATGGAGAGGGGATAAGAGGGAGAGAGAGTGGAAAAAAAATAAAAGTTTTCAATTTGAGTACCTCAGTGGTACTTATTTACTACTTTTTGGACCAGAGCCTGCATTTTCATGTTTTAGGGGGACAACAAATTAGGTAGCAGGTCCTGTATATAGTCTCTGAGGAAATAATTAAGAAGACAGCTGAGTGTTCCTGCCCTCTGTCCTAACAAAGCTACAAAAGGAAATTATCTTGAGCAAATGAATTCAAAGGGGAAAAAAGCTACAAATAAAGGCACTTAGCTGTATTTCTTATTATAACAAAAATATAACCCAAATGATCGATAATAGGAAAATCACAGAGAAAAATTAGTTTTTCTTTTACCTTCCAAAATCTGCTCTTCTCCTGAGTTTCTTTCCCTCATCTGTGTCCACTGACGAGAACTGGAAATAGTAACCAACCAAAATAAGTGAGCTTCCTTAGAGGCCAGATTCTGGTTTCTAAATATATTTCTTAGTAAAGGGAACGGAGGTTCCTTGGAGAAAAGACTGATTCCAGGTCTGGGGCAGCAGATACTCAGAAGCAAGGGAGCTCTCCAAGACTACTCTCCTCGTGTCCTGCAATCAGAAACCCAGCGCTTGGGCAATGACTGGCTGACGGCGAAAATGCCTAGACACCGGAAGTGAGAACAAGCCGGCCAGGGCAGGTGGGACGGTGGCCATGGAACATGCTGGTTGTCTGCATACCTTCTGTATTTGAAATTTGGTGGCAAGGACTATCGTTCGTCTTCTAAGATTTATTTATTTATTTGGGGGAGAGGGGCAGAGGCAGAGAGAGTCTTCTGCAGACTCTGTGCTGAGTGTGGAACCCGTGGTGGGGCTCAGTCTCATGATCCTGAGATCATGACCGGAGCTGAAACCAAGAGCTGGACCCTGAACCGACCGGGTCACCCCAAGACTGCCATTCAGCTTTTAGATCAAGACATGGCACATGGCTGTTGTTTGGGTGACTTAGGTAGATGGTCGTCAGAGGCTGAATAAATTCACAAAGTAAGAAAACGATTCAATTGTTTTACTAATGAATAAAGGGATGGTGGTGGGCAGTTGCACTGCCAGGAGATTTCTTCTCAAATTCTATTCAAATACTTAGAAAAATCCGAAAATAAATTAATTTCAGCAGCAATGAAAGTTTACGAGCTGAAAAGGTCAAAGAAAAATGCACAAGAGAGAAGAGAGCTGCAAATCTAGTCACACTAGGGTCAGAAGTGCTGCAGAAATATAGCTCCTTTATTTGTAAGTGGTCTGGTCTTTGCAGGTCCCACTGATCAGATGACAAGGAAACAAATATATTCTAATCTATTCCAGTACAATTAGTTCGAGCCAGGAATGTGACGGATCCCTCTAAGTCAGGCTGCCTCAGAGGCACGATGACTCAGTCCTTCACCCACCCACCTCTCCAGCTTATCTCTGGTGGCATTTGGGTTCTGGGAAGGGGCCCCTGGGACCTCAAGATGTTGCCGCCTCATGCTGGCCCTCGGGCGTGTAACTGGCCTGGGCCCTGGCTTCTGCTGTCCACAGCTGGCCCCTGAGATTGTTGTCACCTGTAGTCTAGTCTTGTTTCTCTTGGTTGGAGCCTGAGGGTTGCTCTCCAGCTGGCCCTGCCTCATCTTGGATTTCACTGACTGATGGGCTCCACTGAATCGCTACCACGTTGTCCATCTGGCCCCTGACCACGAGGTCCAGGCAGCGGGGTCACCTTCCCCTTATCCCTTTAGATCCATGGCTGGGCCGCTGGCTCTCAAGCCTATATTCCTGGGGGCATAAAGAAGCTCAAGAGTGAACACTGCATCTTCTTGACAAACCATCTTGAAGAAGTGCAAGCATTTGGAGAACAGATCTCCAACATTTTTTTTGAAAACTAATGGAGTCTTGGGTGCCTGGGTGGCTCAGTGGGTTAAAGCTTCTGCCTTCGGCTCAGGTCATGATCTCAGGGTCCTGGGATCGAGGCCCGCGTCGGGCTCTCTGATCGGCGGGGAGCCTGCTTCCTCCTCTCTCTCTGCCTGTCTCTCTGCCTACTTGTGATCTCTCTCTCTCTATGTCAAATAAATAAATAAAATCTTAAAAAAATAAAAGAAAGAAAACTAATGGAGTCTAGTCTTCACTGCCCTAAATGTAATAGTTCAGTGAGTTTTCAAATGGGTTCTACACCCCTTGCGTAACACCCAGATCAAGAAACAGAAAACCAGCAATACCAAAAGCCCATCACCTCATGCCATTTCTTTTGCTTGGCTTCTCACACCAAAGATTAATTTCTTGGTTCTGATCTTTACATATGCAAGATCATACATCACATACTCCTTGGTGTTTCACTCTTTTTATTCATTAGTATGTTTGTGAAATTCATCTATTCTGTTACATGGATCAATTCATTTTCTGTAGACTTTCATTGCATAAGAATGCCACAATTTATATTTCTGTTCTACTGAAGATGAACGCAAACATCTAGTTTTTATTACAAACAGTACTCCTATGGGACATCTGAATGGTTCCGTTGGTTAAACATCTGCCTTTGGCTCAGGTCATGATCTCAGGGTCCTGGGATCGAGTCCTGTGTCAGGCTCCTCACTCAGTGAGAAGTCTGCTTCTCCCTCTGCTTGCTGTTCACCCTGCTCATTCTCTCTCTCTCTTTCCCTGACAAATAAGTAAATAAAATACTAAAAAACAAACAAATAGTACTCCTATGAACATTTCTGGACATGTCTTTTGGTGAACATGTGTACATATTTCTGTTGAGATTATCCCTAGGAGTCGAATCTCTAGGTCATAGATTACAGGTGTGTTCATCTTTAGGAAATAATGTCAAATAGTTTTCCAGGGGGCACCTGGGTGGCTCAGTGGTTAAGCCTCTGCCTTCAGCTCAGGTCATGATCCTGGAGACCTGGGATTGAGCCCCACATCAGGCTCCCTGCTCGGCAGGAAGCCTGCTTATCCCTCTCTCACTCTTGCTTGTGCTCCCTCTCTGACTGTGTTTCTCTCTGTCAAGTAAATAAAATCTTAAAAAAAATAGTTTTCCAAAATCACTGCTTCGATTTACATCCCCATCAGGATACTATGAGCATTCTAATTATTCTACATCCTTGCCAACATTTGTTGTTACCAGCCATTTAATTTTTTGCCATTGTGGTCCTGGTATAGTGGTATCTTATTATGGTTTTAGTTTACAATTCCCTGATGATGGTGATGTTGAAAAGCTTTTCGTGCACTTTTGACCTTTATTACTTCCTTAATGAAGTGCCTATCCAAATCTCTTGCCCATTTTGTATTCAGTTAGCTTCCTTTCTCTTATCCAGTTGGGATGATAGCCTTTTGTCCGATATATATATTACAGATATATTTTCCAAATTTATGATTTGCCTTTTTTATTCTCTTTATTGGCATCTTTTGCTAAGCAGGGGTTCTTAACTTTATTATAAGTCAACTTATTTTTCTTTGGTAAGTGAAATGCTCTCTATTTCCTTTTTGTGACATTTCTGTCTGTTCCAATATGTTCTCCTGTGTTTTTTGTTGTAAGGCTTTTTCAAAGGGAGTCTTTCAGATTCAGATCTAGAATGGATTTTGGGGGGGTTCATGCGAGGTCCACCATCTGTAAAAGAGAGAAAAGAGAACATATAATCGAAGAACAATAGGCCAGGGCTTATCAAAGAAGTTACTATAAAAAGTTCATAATAGATAAACGAAGTTATCATTAGAACAATTATTGCAGCATCTACATAAACTGTCCGTGGTGTACCCCAACTTCGATTTCTACTTGATTAACCATCAGGCTTCCCCATACACCCCTCTTTATTGAACAACCCTTTGTGCTTTAGTCAACGAAAAACCTAGCATTTGGTTCTGTTCTCCTGACCCAGGATAATGCAAGGTCTAAGGGGTCAGAGGGAGAGGGCGAAGTTTTGATCTAAGGTGATGGGTTCAGGGAGAATGTTGTAGGATCTGGGGTTCCTAAGAAAAATGGTGGGAAAGCAATTAAGATAAACGTGGCAGATGTTGGAGTTAAGAAAGCAGGGCCACTTGAAATCACAGAGAACAGCTTTCCCGCATCCATCTCCCAGAACGCTGGACCAGAGGAATGTTACCGCGCGGGGAGATCTTGGAGGCAGGAGAGATCCGCGGGTAAAGGGACGGCAAACACTATCTCCTGTTCTCAGCCTGGAGCCAGCAATCTGTTTGTCGTGGGTAGCATTGTCCCCCCTCCCAGGTGGGGCACAGATTAAAAATCGTGTCGCTCATTCCGTTCTCATTCAGGCCCAGAAGAATGACTCTAGGCAAAGGCAGAAGAAAACGTTCTCTCTACGTGGAGATAAGGCGCATCTGAGGAAGATCGTGGCTCTCCCTCCTCTTCCTGAAGAACAGCCTGACATCCAGCGATGGGGGTGAGACGTAGAGAGAGAGACAGACCATGGAGCCCAAGACAGAGGGGGCGGCCCAGGTGACAGGGGAGGGGGGCCTCAGGGGGATGTCCCGCTGGTGTCTGGACACGCGAAAGCAGACAGGACAGAGGAGGATGAAGGCTGAGCAGCCCCGATCTTTGCCAGTGGGGAGACTGGGCCGTGGGGCACGTGACACAGGAGGTCAGCATGAGGAGGGGCCAGGGTGTGGACCGGTGGTCAGAAAGCAAGCTGCTTCAGACTAGGGGTGACCCTCTCCCTCTCTGCTCTTCAATTCCGGGGGGCATGCTTTCAGAAAAGTCTTCTCATGCAAGCCCCTGGGAAACCCTCAGAAACCACTAACCCTTAACCAGGAGGGCTACCTCCCCTGGGTTTTTAGGGCCTAGGCCAACCACACCTTCTGAAATGTGTTGAAGCTCAACTGGAAACCAGTGGAGTCTGGGGAGAACATTACGGGTCAGAGATCTTAGAACTAATTCTCTGCTCTGGGTTCGAGCTAGAGTTTGCTAAAGGTTGGGACTGGTTTGAGATTTCCAAGAGGGTCAACCTTGGGTCCATCTGCCTCTTACCCTCCCCTTCTTCCCTGGAGCTCAGACCCAGGTCACAGGCATAGTTGTAACCTTATGAGCCGGGGGTATGAGTTCACATGCTTATCAGTCTCTGCAGGACACATGAGTCTTTTTCTGCCTTTAGCTTCTTGACTTTAGCTTCTATTTATACCTACAATGCTCATCCTTTCAGATCGAGGGTAATCTAATATCAGCTACATTTTCATGCTCTCCTGGAATTTAAAAATCCTAAGGACATAATAATTGCCTTTTATATTTTTTAAATGTCTTCTCTTTCTTTGGCATTAAATTAATTTCCAAAATAGATCTTTTCCTCCTTCTTTCTCCTGCCTGCCTTTCTAGAGTTTTACTAAATGTGTTTTTTTTTTTTTTTTGCCAATAGGTCTTTTTCTTATAAGTCCTCACATTTGTTCTAATTATAAACTAGCACACATGGTGACATATATTACTTTACTAGGCTGAATTCCAGAAAGCAATGACAAGCAAAGAAAGAAGAGCTCCTTAAGTAAGCTGAATTTAGTCTTGGGCATGGCAAATTGCCTTTGCTGGGCATTTTTTTTTTAATCCAAAAAGAAGTTTTATTTCTAGCTGAGCAAGTCCCAGTGGTTTGCCCCCTCCTACTAAATTATTAGCTTCTCTGGGGCAAGTAATATGTTCTAGTCTTCAAAGTCTAAGGCTTTGCACCTAGCTGCATGCGTGGAGAATTGATCTGAATTAAGTTGCATTTAATCAGACGAGAGGTGATACTTAATAGCAGCTCAGAGGAAGTCAAAGAAATAAACCATATTCATAATCAAAGGCAGACACTTAACCAACTGAGCCACCCAGGCACCACTTCTGAATCACTCTTAAGAAAAACGATACTTCTCTGCATTCCATGTTCTTGTTCTTTTTTTTTAAAAAAGGAGATGAGTGCTATATGTTTTATTGATTTGTAAGGGCTCTTTCTATGTAAAGGATACTTTTTCATAAAATCATAAATTGTACAATCATTTTTCCTGTGTTTTTTTTACTTCTAAGAATGTTATGCTTTATTTGTAGATGAACAGAACTTTAACATTTTTATGTAGTCAAATCTACTGGTATTTTTATTTTATGGATTTAGTCTTTGGTGTTCTGTTTAGAAAGGCATTCTCTACCTTAAAACCAGATCGTTTCACTTGCACCTCATTTTGGTTCTTTTATGTCTCGTTGTTGTTCTTTTTCTTCTCTGTTATTGTCATCTTTTATATATAGATTTATTTTTCAGGTATATATTTTGGTGTACAAAAGGAAATATAATCTAACTCCAGTAAAAATATATATATGTGTGTATGTGTGTATATGTGTGTGTATATATATATATACACACACACGCATGTGTATATGTATAATTGGACCTGTTTCTGGACTTCTTAGTCAGCTATATTGCTTATTTCTGTATCAGTAATGTAGAATAGATAATATTTATTGATCACTTACCCTCTTGCCAGTCTCTTCTGTTTTCCATATTTTTTTAAAAGATTTTTTTTAAATTTACTTATTTGACAGAGAGAGATCACAAGTACGCAGAGAGGCAGGCAGAGAGAGAGAAGGAAGCAGGCTCCCTGCTGAGCAGAGAGCCCCACTGGGCCTCGATCCCAGGACCCTCAGATCATGACCTGAGCCGAAGGCAGAGGCTTTAACCCACTGAGCCACCCAGGCGCCTTGCATTAATTTCTTGCATAAACTTCAGACCCATAAAACCTGTGTCTGCGATATTATGATAGAGCTTTTATTGTGATGTAATAATAAATTTACAGACAAGGAAACTGGGGCCGGGAGAGGACAAGGTCAGCCGTTGAATGAAACATTGTCACATTGAAGTGTTGCCACACACTATAATGCCCTATTAAATTAAATTTTGCATTATTTCAGCTTATAGTTTATCTTATGTTATTTTAAAGATATTATTTATTTGAGAGAGAGAGAGTATAAGCAAGGGGAGGAGCAGGAGGAGAGGGAGAACAGACTCCTGCTGAGCAGGGAGCCTGACTTGGGGCTCAATCCCAGCACCCTGGGATCATGATCTGAGCCAAAGGCAGACGCTTCACTGACTGCGCCCCCCAGGCTCTCCTGTAGCTCATTTTAATTTATTTTTTTAATCTTTCCTTTTCACTGGACAATATAACTTGGAGTGCTTCCATGTCGGACATACCATACTGCCTCATTTTTTCCCTCCTGGTTGTATAGTGCTCCAATATACTGTAATTTAGTCAGTTCTCTCTCTCTTTTTAAAAAAGATTTATTTATCTATTTGAGAGAGAGAGAGAGAAGGAGCAGGGGGAGGAGCAGAGGGAGAGGGAGAAGCAGACTGCTCACTGAGCACGGAGCCTGATATGGGGCTGGCTCTCACCACCCTGAGATCGTGACCTGAGCGGAAACAAAGAGTTGGACACTCAACCTACTGAGCCACTCAAAAGATGGAGGTTGTCATCTTCATCTGTCATCTGTCATCACAAATAAAACTGTCATGACATCCATGTACTTGTGTCCATTTCACCAAGATGTGAATATATTTAAATCAGCTAAATATCCAAGAGGGAAACTATTATGTCAAAAAATATATGGAGATGTCTTTTAAAAAATTTTTTTACTTATTTATTTGACAGAGAGAGAGATCACAAGCAGGCAGAGAGGCAGGCAGAGAGAGGGGGGGAAGCAGGCTCCCCACTGAACAGAGAGCCCGATGCGGGCCTCGATCCCAGGACCCTGAGATCATGACCTGAGCTGAAGGCAGAGGCTTAACTCTCTGAGCCACCCAGGCACCCAGAGATGTCTTTTTTAATACTAGGTTCAAGATGTCCCTATTGGAGGTAATAATTACCAGTACCATTTTTTTATATTGAGCTACCTTTGAATTATTTGAATACATTGTACTTAGTTATGGTTAATTATGCTCATTAGTGCCAAATGTGCTTGCTGTTTCTGTAGTTGAGATTTCCATGTTATATTCATATGTGTTTGGTTGAGGTCTATTTGTCTACCTATGGTTTCCTTTCTGTGAGCTTTCTTAGCATCAGAGTTAACTTCATAATATGAATTTGGAATCCATCATCTAAGCTCTCAATACTTTATTTAGTATCTGTTCTTTGAACATTGGAAGGCATTCTGCTCCCAAACTGCTTGGCCTACGAGGATTTCCACAATGTATTAAGTGAAAAAAATCAAATTTCGGAAACAATATGTATAGCATGATACTGTTTTTATTTTTTTAATTGTATTTGCGAGTATATGTGTTTAGATAGGTAGACAGAGACAATGTTCTTAAGTACACAAGAAAAAGATTAAAAGTATACATATCAAGGCAATAATGACTGATAGTGACCCCCTGCTGAGTGGCTACCCAAGAAAGGCAAGAATTGTTAGTCTTTACCTTGAACTCTATATATTCTTTTGAAAATTGTTCGCATTTTACTTTTCTTTGGAGGTACAACTTCCATATAGTAAGGGACACAAGTCCCAAGGAGAAGGTTAAAATAAGTTTTGCATGTGTGAGTACTTACAGCCCACTGTATTTGCTAGAGAGGACTCAACAAGGTCTCCTGTCCCCTGTGGCTCTCTCACAAGGTGGCTGGCCACTCCCGCATCAGAAGAATCTATATCCCTTCCTTTTGAACCTGGGCAGGGATCTGTGACCACCTCAGTGTGGAGGGGATACACTGTGTGAGTTTTAAGACTAGCTCAAGAAGGAGAGAAAACCTCTTCCTGGTTTGCACGCGCTCTCTCTCCCAGGCCACCATGCGCCTTTGGGGCCATCAAGCTGTGCAGAAGCCCAGTCACGTGGAAAGGCTCTTGTGGAGAGAAACCAAGGTTCTGGGTCCTGAACTCCAACTGAGCCCCCAGCCCCCAGCCAGCACCAGCTGGCCAGCCGCGGGTGTGATCCTTGGAAAGGGACCTTCTCGACCTCACTCAAGCCACCCCTGTTAATCTCATACGATTAACACATCTGTTCTTTTCTATATTTTCTGCCCTTTTCTCTAACTGTGTTTCAATTTCAACAGCTGCTGACTTGTGTTCTGGTTATAGTAATCATCTGTTCTACTCTAACTTGGTATTAAACATAATTTAGGCATTAATTTGTTTATAGCCTTTTTTTCAGGTGAAGAGCGTCTATTTTCATGGATTTTCATGGATTCTGAGTCTCTGGTGAAATTCTCCATCTTTCTTCTATTTTCCTGATCATATTAAACATGGTTGTTTTAGAGTCCTTGTCCGATAAATCCAATATCTGAACCATCCATAGATCTAATTGTCTTGCCTATTCTTGGTCCTTCTCTGGCTCTCCTGCCTTTTTAGCATGCCTCCTAATTTTTATTTTTTCCCCTACAACATTGTAGAAGAAAAAAAAAAGTTGAGTCTCTAGATGATGTATGTTTATTAATATGATTTAGTCTCCTAATGGCAGCTTGTACAAAGCACCTTGAACCTGTCAAAGATTGGCTTTAGCTAATTAGTTTTTCTCTTACTGGTGTGTAATTCCTACTTCTAGAGCATGGCCCGTTGGGACCTCAACCCAGAGTCCCTTGTCTTTAATAAGGCTCCTCCATCTTGGTGCGACCTGAATTACAAGCTCAGTGTCCCCAAAGGGGAAACGGTAAGAAAATGAAGGAGGATGAATTGGGTACTGGTCCTTTAAATGCAGAGTAAGTCACTCGGGGGAGGAAGGTGCTTGCCACAAAGGGGAAGTTTCACAACAGGCTGCTTGCCTTTTTGGGCTCTGGAGTTAGCCACAGGAATCAGCGCCCAGACCCCAGATATTTGGAGGACAGGTTCACTTCACCCAGCGGGGCTCCCACAGGCTGTGTACAGCCCTTTCCCTTCCATGTAGCTGGGATGAGGGTTGGGCGGCTGCTTCTCCCCCTGGAACTGAAATTGACAGAAATTAACAGCAGTTTCTAGTCCAAATCTTCCCGTAAATGACCTGCTTTCAACAGGCTCCAGAAAGCCAAAATAGCCACATCAGACAGATCCTGCCAGCAGAGGCTGTCTAGGAGGGGAGACAAATTCCAGGGGCTTCCTCTATTTCACTTCATTTTATTATTTTCAGGTTTGCAAAAAGAGTGGTTTTTGGCTGTGCTTTAGCTTGAACTCAGCTTTGATTGCATTCCCCAAGTTTTCATATGCATCATCTTCATCTTTTCTGCTACTAAATTATGATTATTGCTGGGAACCAGATAATGCGGCCTCTACTATTTTAGCTCTGCTACACTTGAGCGGTTGTGCGGGTTTTGTCTTGAGATTTAAAATATTGATCATTATTATTATTATCACTTTTCTTTTGGTGGGCAGCAAAGCAAGGTTTCAGTGATATCAAAGTGATAGTACAAAGCTCCCAATGAGGGAGGGGACCCGAAAGGGCTGCCCTAAAATAATGTTAATTTTTAACAGTGGATTATAAGATTTTAAAAAATCATTCGGTGAGTCCACAGTGATCCTCACAGAGACACTAGAGCAGAAGAATGAAGGCTGCTGGACTTGGAGGGGTCCACGGTCCGCTCCTCTGCGGAGCGGTGACTCGGACATTACCGGGGAAGGGGCGCCGTGGGTCATCCTGCCGGCCCTCCCACGTGCGCCCTCGGCCGAATCCTCCGAGCGGGGAAACTGCTGCAGGGATGGCCCAGGAACCGGCCCCTGCGACCCGGGGGACGCGCTGCTGCAGGTGATGAGGGGCCCGAGGCGAGGCCGGGCGCCGCGGGTCGGGCCTACCGGGGAGGGGAGCACCGAGCGCCGGGGACACCGCCCCGCCCGCCGCGGAAGGCTCGGAGCGGCGCCGGCCCCGCCCGGGCGGTCTCGCGCGCGCCCGCATCCCCGCGGGGCGGGGGCGCGCGCCGGGCTGCCGCGGGCGGGGCGGGGCCGGGGGCGGGGCCTGGAGGCGCGCGGCCGCCGGAAGCGCCTTTCCCGGAAGGCACTGAGGCGGCGCCGGCCTCCGGGGGCGGCGTCGGCGATGGCGGCTGGGCGGCGGGAGCTCTCTGCCTAGCCCGAGGAGCCGCGCCGCTGGAGGATGGCCTCGCTCGGGCCGGGCGCTGCGGGCGAGCAGGTGGCGGGGGCCGAGGCGGAGCCGGGCGCCGAGGGGCCGCCGCTGCCGCTGCCGCTGCCGCCGCCGCCGCCGCCCTCCCTGGGACCCCTGCTCCCCCTGCAGCGGGAGCCGCTGTACAACTGGCAGGCGACCAAGGCGTCGCTGAAGGAGCGCTTCGCCTTCCTCTTCAACTCGGAGCTGCTGAGCGATGTGCGCTTCGTGCTGGGCAAGGGCCGCGGCGCCGCGGCCGCCGGGGGCCCGCAGCGCATCCCCGCGCACCGCTTCGTGCTGGCGGCCGGCAGCGCCGTCTTCGACGCCATGTTCAACGGCGGCATGGCCACCACGTCGGCCGAGATCGAGCTGCCCGACGTGGAGCCCGCCGCCTTCCTGGCGCTGCTGAGGTGAGCGCTGCGCGGCCTGTCCCGAGGGCCTGGTTACCGAGCCGCGTCGGGTTGCCGCC
The DNA here is from genome assembly GCA_004023965.1 of Spilogale gracilis. Taxonomy (NCBI): domain Eukaryota; kingdom Metazoa; phylum Chordata; class Mammalia; order Carnivora; family Mephitidae; genus Spilogale; species Spilogale gracilis. Next base: position 15,545 of record PITA01018870.1, on the reverse strand, counting down.
GGGAGCGGGGAGAGCGGGAGGAGTCTCGCGGGGCCGCGGGGAGGCGGGGACCGGAGCCCGCAGGTGTGGCCTTACCTGCCTCCGCCTTCCCGCACGCCGGGTCGCGTCGGCTCTGAGCGAGTCCGGGCCGGAGGTCAGAGTTTGCCTTCGGCTTATCGGAGGATCATACATTGACCTACGATTAATTTTAGTTAATGGAAGGGAGCTAATCGTTCGGCGTTATTAGCTTGTGTTCGCAAAAGTCCAGGTGGGGAGCTGTGGGTATTGTTTTCCACACTTTTACAGATGGCATCGGGGCGGCCCCGTAAGGAAGACCGTGCGTGCTTCCTTACGTCGGGAAGGTTTTAGCTGCCTGACGTGTGACCACAGTAGCACAGTCTGGGTTGGGACAGAGGCAGAAACAGTGAGCGTGCCCAGTCCGCAGAGGCTCTCAGCTCAATCAGGAAGACTCGTGGGAAGCGGAATACAAAGTCAAAGCAAGTAGAAAATACCTAGATCCCATAAACAAATGGATGAAGGGCAGGATAGATAACTAAGGTAAAGAAAAAAGAGCTAATTAACAAAGAATGTTTAACCTCAGTAATTGAAGAAGAGGAAATTAAAAGCAAAGTACTTTTCCTCCCAATAGTCAATTTTTTAACTTTAATTTTTTTTAAAGGTTTTATTTGAGAGAGAGAGCGAGCAGAGCATGGGTGGGGGCAGAGGGAGAAGCAGACTCCCCGCTGAGCAGGGACTCCAGTGCACCTGGATCCCAGGACCCTGAGCGCAGGCAGATGTTGGAAGCACCAGAGCCACCCAGGTGCTCACCTGCCAATATTTGAAAGATATCTTGGAAAAGCCTTCTCTGATAAAGGTGGTGGTAAAATAGTTTGGCACTATTCCGCTCAAGTATTCAAGTACTGAAAGTGTTGTGTATAAAAATACTCACAGCTGGATTATTTATAGTAGTGAGGAAGTAGTCAGCTGGAGGGAATGGTTACATAAACAATGATGGGTACATGAGATGCAGCGCACTGCTCCTGAGTGGGATACTAATGCAGACTAGGTAGTGATGTTAACATAGGAAATGTGTATAATAAATAGCACTTGAAACTCTGTGCTGTGAATAAAACCGAAAAGGAACAGAGCCAACATATACCTAGATTCTGCTGCCCTTTTCTCTCTCTCTCTCTCTTTTTTTTTTGGTTCCTATGTTTTCTGCAGTTTAGTTAAATTACATTTATAAAAAGAAAAGCTAGCTTAAAAGCTAGGATCTGGGGCGCCTGGGTGGCTCAGTTGGTTGAGCGACTGCCTTCGGCTCAGGTCATGATCCCGGAGTCCCAGGATCAAGCCCCACATTGGGCTCCCTGCTCGGCGGGAAGCCTGCTTCTCCCTCTATCACTCCCCCTGCTTGTGTTCCCTCTCTCGCTGTGTTTCTCTCTGTCAAATAAATAAATAAAATCTTAAAAAAAAAAAAAAAACAAAACCTAGGATCTGGGTCCTTTTGGTTTTGGTTTGAGGTTGACAGGAGGATTGGTTACAGCTTCCTTAGATTTTCTAGACTACGGGTATTTTAAAGTGGTTTGTTGGTCTACCTGCATTGTAATCTCCTGGAGTGCTTATTAAATTTGTAGATCCCTTCTTCCCTCTTTGAAATACTGTAATGTTCAGAGTGGGACCTTGAGAGCATTTTAATACTCTGTAAATACTAATAATGCCAGCTAAATCTGAGAGTCACCGATCTAAAAATATGGTTGAGTGTTTTCCTTTAGAAGTAGAGATTGATGGAATGTAGAGGGAAAACATTTAATCGGTATTTTCACTGAAGCTGTTCATCACTCAGTCCTTTCCTATCAATAGGAAATAGGTGGATTAATTTTTAAGCCCTTGAAATTTCCCTCTGTTCACTGTGGTCATGGTTTTTGTCCTTCCTCAGATTCCAGTCATTGTTCTGTTGTGACATGGTATCTCACCTGATCGTTACATGATATGTGGACTGAAAGGTCCTGGCCGTCTGGGAAGCGTCGCGGCAGTCCTTATTATCCTGTAACTAACAGATGGCTCAGAGTTAGTGCTTGCTGAGTGGGGCAAACAGGTTAGCTTGGCCCTATTTTTATTATGTTTACAAATTGAATTAGTTAACATTATAAAAAAACTGCTTATTTTGATCTGCCTGACCTTGAAGTGATGTTCTCCAGTTCATTTGAGAATGGTGGATTCTAGGTGGTGGATACAGCAGCGAACAAGAAAAGGTCCCTGCCCTCACGTAGTTCGTAATCTAGTAGGGAGACGCAAAGATAAAATGTCAAGTACTGATAAATATTTTGAAGGAAGATGATCAAGCTGTGAGGGAAGGAGCATTCTAAGCAAGGCAAGGCGTGTCTAAGGTCCTAAATTTCTCCCATTGGAGGAACTTCAAGAATAAACGGGTGTGATTTGAGCAGAATGAATAGGGGGAAGGCGGTAGAAGATGAGGTAAAAAGGACAGGCTGGACAAGGTTGTGCAGGGCTGGATAGCCTATGGAAGGGCTTTTATTTTTATTTTTATTTATTTTTATTTTTTTAAGATTTTATTTATTTGACAGAGAGAAACACAGCCAGAGAGGGAACACAAGCAGGGGGAGAGAGAGAGGGAGAAGCAGGCTTCCCGCCCGAGCAGAGAGCCCGATGTAGGGACTCGATTCCTGGTCTCCGTGATCATGACCTGAGCCGAAGGCAGACGCTTAACCAACTGAGCCCCCCAGGCGCCCAAGGACTTTTATTTTTAAGTAATCTTTACACCCACTGTGGGGGTCTAACTCACACGCCCAAGATCAAGAGTCAGGTGCTCCACTGACTGAGCCAGCCAGCCAGGTGCCCTGAGCAAGCACGCTTACTGTGACACCCTGATCAGTCGGCCTTTGCTACAGTAAGGCTGTAAAGCACCCAGAATTCGGGGACTTAAAGAGTATCCACGTGTTCTTGCCCATAGCTATCCTCGCTCTGTGCACCACTTGGGAATTGACTCAGCGGGGCTGGGCTCCAGGCCGTAGTGTTGTTCCAGGCTGTTCCTCGAGGTTCTCATCCTTTTTGGACCATTCCTCGGGGCTCTACTTCCTTCTCTTAATTTGTTTTCTTGCATGGCTTCAATCAGATGGCGTCTTTAGTCTTAGCTGTCCTCACTTTCCACATTGTTAGCACAGTTATCTAATATATTTTGTCATGATTGCCCTGAATCTCTTAGTAGCCTCTTTTTGCCTATGGGATGGAGTCTAAGCATCTTAGCAGAACACGGGAGCTCTGGGATGTGGTCTCCGTATCTTCCCTTTCCTCTCCATCTGCTCCGTGCCCCAACTCTACTCACCCAGGGCCTTTTTCTGACTTTAAATGTCCGCCTTCCAAGGCCTCCTTGCCTTTGTACTTCTCTTTCCGCTTCAACACCGCCACCCTTTTCCTGCTCTTCAGAGACCGTTCAGGCCTTCCTGCCACCAGCAGCAGAATTGTGCACTGTCTCAGCCGTCTCATAGCAAGGCTTGTGTTTGTTGCTGTAGAGCAAAACACGCAACTCAGAGGCTTTCACAGTCGTGCAGGCCGCCTGAGGTCGGCTGTGAGGTTCTGCGTCTGGCGTTTCCTTCAGGTCCCCCCTGCAGCTGGAGTCGCAGTTGGGCAGCGGGCATCTGGAGGTTCCCAGATTCTGGAACGACGGAGCCTTGGCCCCCTCTCTGTGTGGCTTCTGCCACCGGTAGAAGTTGATCTTACTGGCCGGGTAGCTTGACTTCCCGGATGGCAGCTCGTGGCCTCGGAGCACGGAGCGCACGCATCCTGGGAGGTGAGGCCCCAGACGGGCGTGGCGTCACTTCTGCCACATTCTCTTGCTTACAGGAGTCACACAGGGCCGGCCCAGACTTACTCTAGGACAGATCTGTCTAAGGCCACACACAGGGAACAGAGGGCAGGATTTGTTGGGACCGTCTTCAGAGATGAGTTCTCACACTGCCTGACTATAATTCTGTTATAATTGTGAACGTGTTAATCTTTTCCTCATCAAACCCTAAGTTTCTGTGGGCAGAACCGTCTTACCCATGTTTGTGTCTGCCCGGCCCGTCGCGGTGCCTGGTGTTCTGTAGCCCCTTAAGACGCGTTTCTGAGTAAGATGGACGAGTCAGAAGTGATACAGAGGTGCTTCTGCGTGGTCTTGTGGTTTCTCTAAAATAAAGTTTTCACCATAGCTTTTTAAAATTTTTACTAAATATAGCCTAAGTTTTATCTTTTTGGAGCCCCATTAATCTTAGGGGTGGGGGAATAGGAATAGGTTAATGACAAATCATTTCTCTTGTGCTCTTGTCCTCAAAGGTAGTAAATGAGGGCTGAAAGGTTCGTTTTAAAACGCGAAGAATTGGGGCACCTCAGTGGCTCAGTTGGTTTAGCATCTGACTCTCGATTTCAGCTCTGGTTGTGATCTCGGGGTCTTGGGATCAGCTCGAGCACTGGGCTCCGCGCTCGGTGGGGGTCTGCTCGGGCTGCTCTGTCTGCATCTCCCTCTGGCCTTCTCCACGGCGCACGCTCTTTCTCTCAAATAAGTAGATAAATCTTTTCAGAAAAATACAAAAGCCTGTGATAATATGATTAGTTTTTCATTATATTCTATAAACTTTGGCTTTTTTTATTATAGCAAGTTTAATAATTAAATAGAAGGTAAGAAAATAGAGAAGTAAAATATGAACCAAGATGGTTCCTGGATTTTTAAGCATTCTCTTTTCTCGTGAGAAGTGTGTGTGGTTTCTCGGCCATGTCACATAGGGACTTGTACTGAGCTGTCTAGTCACCTCACACCAATGATTAATATGTAGCCGCGTGCCCGCCCTGTGCCGCGCACCGTAGAAAAGGCGCACACAGGAAGCATGGGACACAGAGCTGCAGTTCTTCTTGCTCATAGAACAATATTTATCTATGACTTGCATTGCTCCAGAAAGAATTTAAAGTCTCTTACAAAAAACACAAAGGTAAGAAATGAACCCAAGATGAAGCAAATATAAAAATGCATGCCACAGGTAATTTTTTAAAAAAAGATACTGTTGATGTGACAGGACAAGCACAAGTGAGGATTGGCAGAGGGGACGGGGAAGCAGGCTGCCTGCCGAGCGGGGAGCCTCATGCGGGGCTCAATCCCAGGTCTCCGGGATCATGACCCAAGCCGAAGGCAGATGCCTGACCAGTTTAGCCACCCAGCACCCCTACACATTTAATTTTAATTTTAGCAGCTAATGCAGAAAGAGAAACCTAGCTAGTCAGTTAGAATTCATAGCATTTGTCAGATTAAAAACAAAACAGCACGTGCTCAGGAAGATCTGCAGAAACGTCCTAAGAAATGTCTGCTTGAGGTAAGACCAAAGGACGAGTGTGGGAAGAACACACCAGGAAGAAGAGGGTGCCGCTTGTGTGGGCGCCGAGGGAGGATGCTGGTGAGGCGCCCTCGGAAAGAAGGCATTACCAAAGTGGGCAGTATCCTCTGTCTTTAGATGTAAATGTTTCTTTAAAATATTCCTTGATATAAGCTCAAGGTCTATTACCAAGTGTAATTTAATAAAAGCAGTTTGAATGGGTGTGCATGTGTGTCTGAAATAGAAGAGCGTAAAAACACAACGCCCTCTTCTTCCTGGTGTGTCCTTCCCACCCTCTTGTCCTCCTTTAGTCTTACCTCAAGCAGACATTTCTCTAGGACGGTTTTGCAGATCTTCCTGAGAAAGTCCGCGGTTGTAGAAGCTTGTAGGACCATGTCCTTCAGCTCTGTGGCATTTGTGTCCTTGTCTCCTCACATACAAAGGCAAATGGTGATAAAGGGCCCACGTTTCTGCTCTTTATAACTCTCGTATTTTTCCTGAAAAAAAAAAATTAAGGCAGCTGTAAAGATTTTTCCTACCTTGCCCTTTAAATCAAAGTGTCATAGGTCTCTAATTCCAGAAGGGAACTGGGCACGTAGTCAGCCTTTTCCTGACTCTGATCGAGTGAAGGGGAAAAGGGGCCTAGCACTTGAGACTGTGCGCAGAATGAAAGGGAGGAGATGACAGGGGCCCAGGATCCAGAGCTCAGGGAGCTGCAGCTGGCTTCCCTGGCAGACCCCCTCCCCACCACCACCAGAGGTTCTGGGCCGCGGCTGGTAGGGAGGTGCGTGAGATGAGAAGTTGGAGCTACCATGTGGGAGGTAATTTTTTTCTAATTAAGATGTTTTTATTTATTAGGGAAAAAGCAAGAGACAGGGCTTAAGCAGAGAGGGAGGGGCAGAGTGGGAAGCTGAGTTCCTGCTGAGCAGGGAGCCGGATGATGCAGAACTTGATCCCAGGACCCTGGGATCATGACCTGAGCCAAAGGCAGCCACTTAACCAACTGAGCCCCCCAAGCGGCCCACGTGGGAGTTAATGTAAAGCTCGCTTACAGATTGCATCCTTAACCAGCTCCTGCAGACTGACTCCTAGGGACAGTCTCCTGGCAGGCTCTTCTTAAAGAAACTGAGCAAACGGCCTGGGAGCGCCTGGGGACTCTCGAGCCACGGCATTAGGGGTCCCAGGTGCCAACCAACAAGCCTCCCATGTACACAGAGCTCTCAGCAGCCTGTTCATTTTGGGGATGGCTTTAGCCAGAAAATAGGCCCATCTATACAACAGCAAAGGAACCTACACTGGTTGATGGAATACCAACCTGGAGACAAGCACGGATCATTGAACATATGAGGGGAGTGAGTACATGCATGACGGAGACCAAGAGTAGCTGATCCTCAAGGGGACCTAAAAAACCGGCTAATGTCATCTTGGGGACTTGAGAACATTTTTGCACCCGTAAAACAGACATCGTGCTGTGGAGGGGAAAAGGAATGACTGAGAAAGAAGCAGTTCTTAGAAATGTGAGCCTGTGTTACTGGGGAGAAAAATAGAAGGCCAGATGACGGCACGGGCATCTTCTAAAACGCAGAGGAAGGCAACAGAGAAAGAAATGAAGCAGTGTAAAAATAAACAGCCAGCATTTGCCGAGGCTAAGTACTTGTCAGGCGCTATTTAAAGCACTTCGTGTGTTTCCATTTACACCAGTCCTCGCGAGAGCATGATGAGGGACGCGCTGTCACCCTCTTCTGAGAAGGGAATACAGCAACAATAGGTTGTTGGCAGTGATGGAACAGGCTCCAGCTCGAGCCTGGGGTCCTGAGACCACACAGCCCTCACCTGATGGGCCTGCCGGCCTTGCCCTGGAAGCAGACCCAGGCCCAGAAACGGTGTCTTCACTGGTAGACAGCTTTGTGTTTCCACCCCTTTCCATGCGGGGTGACGGTGCCTGCCTGCCTTGCAGGATGGCTCAGTGAATCGGCATTGGTCACATGGTATGCACTCAACAAATGTTGATGTTCTCTCTCTCCTCTTTGTTTATCCCCCTCCCCCTGACTGTAAGTGATGGTGCCGGACTTGGTTTTTAATTCCCTGCACTCATGACAAAGTGTGGCATTAACTTTAAGGTCAGTACGAGGGTAAGACAGATGGTTGACTTGATTCTCTACAAAAAGATTTTGGAGAAAAAATTTTTTTAAATGGTGTGATCCTGAAAACCAGCAGCCCTCAGTTTGAAGGCTGAGCTGTAGAGGAGCATGAGAGTGAGCTCCACTAGGGACAGTTGTAAGCACAGAGATGTTCTTAGAGGAGCACAGGTGTTTGGTTGGGGCGACAGGTTGGAGGGTGTCATGGGCTGGGGTTTCATCGCGGGCGGTGAGACTGGACACAGGAATGGAAGAAGAGGAAATGGAACAGTAGAGCGTAGGGACGTGAGATAGAACTTCCTGTCTTCACTCACTGCAGTGTACTAGAGGGTTTTGAGAAATGTTCATGGGTTTTCTTATTTTATGACTTGGGTCTTTAATGTCTTTAGTATCACTGAATTGCAATTTTTTAAAGATATTTTTTTATTTTAGAGAGAGAGAATCTTAAGCATGCTTGACTCCCTTCTGAGCACAGAGCCCAGTGTGGGGCTCAATCCCAGGACCCTGGGATCATGACCTGAGCTGGAATCAAGAGTCAGATGATCAACTGACCGAGCCACCCAGGCGCCCCACTAAAATGCAGCTCTTGTTCTTCATGCCATCCTTCTCTACCCCCCGCCCCCACTCCGGCTTTCCTGTATATAGTTGAGAACTGGACAGTACATGCAGGGTCTCTGAGGAGCCAGAGAAGAGGCCTAAAGTTGATGTGCAGAAGCTCCAAGATAGTTCAGGAACTGCCCAACCTTTCACTGAGAACCTTAGGCGTTATTTGCAGTTCTGTGGAGCTGATCTGTCTGTCTAGCAGTCTCGCAGTTAGAAGCAGCGAACTTGGAGCAGGCAGTATCGGACTGACAGTATTTGAGAGAAAATTAGACCCAAATACCCAAAAGCACAAAATGACATGAGTTGTTAAGATATTATGGAGTTGTTTGATTCCTCCAGAGACCCAGTGTGCTAGTCTTTGGGCATTGTGCTAGCTTGGGAATAGCAATAAAAGGTTAAAAGATGCCCAGAATAACAAGACACCATTATCAGCAAATAAATGAATGTTTTGACACCTAGAGATGTGACCTTCAGCTACCCTGTAGATTTGTTAAAATGAACGTCCTTTGATGACAGAGACGTAAGTGAACCACTGCAGTCCTGAGCTGTGGTGGGGTGCTAACAGACCTCTGAAAATTTGGCTTAAGAGAGATGGGTCTGTCTTGTGACCTTCACTTAACTTCAGTTTCGTTGGTAAAGTGGAGACACTGCCCACTTCTCAGGACTGTATAAGAGTAAATGAGATGAGGGCCATGCAAATGCCGTGTTGCCCTGCAAAGCCTGATGTCAATTTCAGGTGGTTTTCAGTTTGCTCATTATCTTTAAAATATTCGTCAGAGTTTCACTCTGATGGACTGCTTGTCTAAAATATTAACGGCCATTTCTGTCATTTCCCCATTGCTTTCCAGATTTCTGTATTCAGATGAAGTTCAGATTGGCCCAGAGACAGTTATGACCACTCTTTATACTGCTAAGAAATATGCGGTCCCAGCCCTGGAAGCACATTGTGTGGAATTTCTCACTAAACATCTTCGGGCAGATAATGCCTTTATGTTACTTACTCAGGTAAGTAAATGTAGCTGAGATGTATATCATCACAGTTTTAAAAATTGAGTAGAACTACATATGAGTGTTACATATTTCCTGGAGTAACTTAAGTATATGTAATTATTTTTACAGTATCGTTCAGGGAAATATATCAGATTCATATGCTCTTAGAGTAGAAAAGCAAATCAGAGTCCATATAATATCATATAGGTGAAGAAACGAAGCCTTACGTAGGTAGGCTGTTATGATCAAAGATACAGTTCCTTACGGTTGGAGTTGGAATAAACATCCATTGTTGTTCCTGGTAGGATTTGAGAGTATGATAATAGCATGAGGTTTTCTGGACATCTTTGGTCTTAATTTTTGTTGGATTTGGAATAAAGATTGAGGTTTCAAGTACGAGAAACTTCTAAGATTTACTGTCTTTGTACTTAATCTGAAAGCTTGGAGGAGTCAGAATTTAAGGTTTATATGAAATAATAAATATCTCTGATATTTCAACGTTTTCACTAAGTGCAGTATACATAAAGAAAAGTACACATTATCGCACAGCCCAGTGGATTTTTACAAACCGAACACATCGATGGAACCATTAACCAGTCTTTACCATATGATTTGGCATTTACTAGATGCCTGTAATCTGAGCTTTATACTTTAGATATAAACAAATCACTGTTTTTCTCTTTAGACAAAGTTATGATACCCTTATATGAATTGTTTTTAAAATTTTAAGCTAGGGGCGCCTGGGTGGCTCAGTCGTTAAGCGTCTGTCTTTGGCTTGGGTCATGATTCCAGGGTCCTGGGATCGAGCCTCACATCGGGCTCCCTGCTCAGCGGAAAGCCTGCTTCTCTCTATCCCATTCCCCCTGCTCATGTTCCCTCTCTTGCTGTCTGTCTCTGTCAAATAAATAAAAATCTTGAAAAAAAAATTTCTTAAGCTAGCCTATAGCCATTTGTTAAGGATTGAATTGTATCTGCAAAATGTATGTGTTGAAATCCTAATTCCCAGTACCTCAGAATGTGATCTTATTTGGAGATAGGGGTTTTACCGAGGTAAGCAAGTTAAATGAGGACCCAAAAAAAAAAAAAAAAAAATCGAAGCTGATAATATGCAATCCTATCAAGTATTAGTACTGCACTCACTCACAGATGTCCCCTAGCTCAACCATTTCATTTTCCAAATGGAAAAACTAAAACCTGGGCTGATGAACTGCCTGCCCAAAGGTCACGAGCTGGGGCAGAGCCCCGAGGTCAGGGCTTCCGGCCTGGCACCTGTCCTGCTGCGTGGAGAATGTCCCAATGGCACCTTTTGTTGCTGGGTTTTTTTCCCATCTTCTCTCATCAGATACTTGTGGTTATGGAAGAAAGAACATGCCGACATATGGACATAATCACAGACCCCATGTGCCCAACACTGAGCTAGTCGCTTTGCGCATATCATCGCCTTTACTTACCACAATAAGTGATAGAATTATCGCAGTTCCACGCGTTCCAACTCTGGTGTCATTTACTGTTACCTCCTTTGAAAGATAAAGAAAGGAAAGCTCAGGGAAGTATCTTACTTAACATTAGACAGCAAGGCGTAAAATTAGGACCCCAGCCTTCAACCAGTTTTGTTGTTAAGGTGTGGAGGTACTGACGCGTGATAATCGCAGAATGGACTGAGGGACAACTGTGCGCCAGCACTCTGTGTGCGAGCTTCTGCAGTAACTTAGGGAGGCCTAGATGTCCTCGGTGAAAGTTTTCTTATTGTCCCCATTTTATAGTTAAGAAGATAGAGGCAGAGAGACGTGAAGTGACTTAACCAAGATCATAGAACTGTTAGGCACTGTCTCCCTGCATTTCTTTCCTCTTCTGAATGTGTGATGAAAACCTAATATGGGGATTGATATTCATAAGATTCTTTATTGTCCAAGGGTTCTGAGGCATGTGGAGAGAGGATCACTTAATTCCTTTTAAAAGCTTAGTGAAAACTTCAGAAACCAGTAAAGTGTGAGCCCAGTATAGTCTGTAGTTCAGGTCCAGAGTGGGACCTAGGAGCCTGCCTTTCTCACATGCTTTCAGAGGGCCCCAGTGCTTCTGGTCCGCACCTTGAGTAGTAAGCGTTAACACATGTCACCATGAGGACAAAAAGGAACTTTTCAGTGCCCTGTTGGTCTAACCCAATATTATTCCACATTTTTCATTGGTGGGGTCATGTGAACTACTTACTCCTGCCAAGTGAGTCATTTGAACTGAACATGTTCATTGATTTGAGAGGACCTGTGCCAGCTTCATGCTAACACAGAAGGCCAGTATGCTGGCCAGCATGAGTTAGTTATACGGGGAAAAAACGCTTTTTATGAAGTGATACAATGATGCTGATATTTTTTCAGAGAGAATGCTAGACCCAAACTAAATTTTGGGAGAATGTATTTTACTTTAAGTAGCAACACTAGATCCCATAGGAAAGGAAATTGCCTGTGTAACCTGAGGATTAACTGCAATATTGCTATTCTGAGTAAAAAAACAATTTTTACAAAAAATTGAAACATAAATTTTTGCCTAAACACTAAAAAAAAATAGTTGAGTTGGCTCGTTAAAATACTTCCTGATATTAGAATTTCATTTGATAAAAATGTACTGCTTTTCATACTTTATTTTATTTTATTTTATTTTTTTTTAAAGATTTTATTTATTTGACAGAGAGAAACACAGCCAGAGAGGGAACACAAGCAGGGGGAGTGAGAGAGGGAGAAGCAGGCCTCCCGCCGAGCAGGGAGCCCGATGTAGGGACTCGATCCCGGGTCTCCAGGATCATGACCTGAGCCGAAGGCAGTCGCTTAACCAACTGAGCCACCCAGGCCCCGCTGCTTTTCATATTTTAAAAAGGCATGAACTGTGATCCTAGACTGGATCCTGTTCCAGAAGGAAAGTGTTACAAAAAGCACTGGTTCGGGGCGCCTGCGTGGTGCAGGTGGTTAAGTGACCGCCTCTTGGTTTTGGCTCAGGTCATGATCTCAGGGTCATGAGAACGAGCCCTGGGCCAGCTCGTGCTCAGCACGACGTCTGCTTGTGTTTCTCCCTCTCCCTCTGCCCACCTGCCCTGTTCCCATGCACATGCATGCGTGCTCTCCCTCTCTCTCCCTCTCTCTCCCGAAAACAAAAAATTGGGTCAGTTGGCAAAACTGAAATAGAGTAGATTAGATAAAAATATTATATGGTTATTTATCAAAATTAATCACTTTGGATTACATAAGAGAAAATTATTCTTAGGAAATACATACTGAAGTATTTAAGGGTTCGGGCAGTGATGTGTGTAATTCCTGAGAAGTTCACGTCAGATACACATGCAGACAGTATGCATTGCCTGTTTTCCTCTACATCATTATCCCGTTTGTGTGTGTGTGTATACATATAAATATATGAAACGTGTCTGTGTGCTTGTGTATAGAGAGAGTGCAGATGAAAGAACAGGGGTGGATGTTAGCTAAGTAACATTTAGATGGGTAAATCGGGGTGAAGGGTGTATGGGTGTTCTTTTTACTTGCAGCTTTTTGGTAAATTTGAAACTTTTTTTTTTCTTGAGTATTTCTAAATTTAAAAAATTTAAGAGAATTACAAGGAACAGAGTTAATCTTATTCTGTCAGATCAGATTTTATATTTTAGGGGGAACAGTTTGACTAAGCAAGTAAATATAATGCCACTAGATAATCCAGAAGAGCATTTTCAAAGTTTGAGTATAATTTTAAGAAATATTCTGACTTAAAATACATACATATTTTATATTTGTAAATATATATCATGTATTATGTATCTTTTATTTTTTTAATGATTTTATTTATTTTAGAGAGAGAGAGAGAGCCGGAGGGGTGGCAGAGGGAGTGGAGAAAGAGAGTCTCAGTCATACTCGCCAGCAGGTGCTTCGCCTGATGTGGGACTTGATCTCACGACCCTAAGATCGTGACCTGAGCCAAAAGACGCTTAAATGACTGAGCCACCCAGGTGTCCCTAAACTTTTTTTGTTGATTCTAATATGTATCCTGATTACCACATATTATAAGCTTGACTTCTGACTTCTTAAAGCCTAGATTAGCTTTTTTTGGAATCGTACAGTATAGTTTTGCTCAGTTTATGCTGTGGCTTCTTTAGCTTATCAGTATGTTTGTGGGTTCATTCATATTATTGTGTGTAGTTGTAGATGACTTTTGTATAATATTCAGTCCTGTGACTCTTTGCTATTCGGTTGTTGGGCCTACTTTTTGCTTAGGTACTCATCTTTCATGCTCTTAAATTCTTGTACATCATTCTCCTTCCACAGTCAAGACAGAAAATGGAAGGAAAAAAAAAGGTCTGTTCGTACTGGTATGCTTGACAATTGATATCGTTGAGTGAAAATATCCTAAAACTTGGATTTAAGTAATGGCTTTACAACATAACTAGTTAGATCATATTAGGCAAGTCAGTGTACCTTTGGATCCACATCTAGGAGATGGGTAATAATGTCTGCCTCATCTAACCTGGAGTGTTTGGCGAGGATCAGAATAAGTGTAAGGACCCAGGCAGTGTGTATATATGAGTGCTTGAAAAGAAAAATAGCAAGGTTGTCAGTGGTAATGTGAATTTGTTGTTATCTAAGCAAGGCATTTGTGCTTTTAGCTTTTCATTCTGGTTACAGGATGGAAAGTTTTAAGAATATATACACATTATAATGGTATTTAAGGTAGGTGTTGTACATGATTAGCAATTCTAACTATAACTGTTTACAGTGCTCACTTTGAGTATGTACGGTATGAAAGAAAAAATAACTAGGAAAATAAAACCACCGTCCCTTTGTATGTTTAGGCTCGATTGTTCGATGAACCTCAGCTTGCTAGTCTTTGCCTCGACACGATAGACAAAAGCACGATGGATGCTCTCAGCGCCGAGGGCTTCACCGACATCGACATCGGTAAGTCGGCCCGGGCGAGCGGGCCGCCTTCGCACAGCAGCGCCTCGCGGCTCAGCCTGTCTGCCCAGCTGGCTGTTGGGGGGGGGGGGGGACTGCCTCTCAAGAGTTCTGCTTTATTTGGCTGATACAGTCCTACAAGTCGTAGCTACTTTATCACCTTTAAAAAAAAAAAGTCAAATCAGGTTCGCCAAGACACGCAGAGTAAGGTGTCATTTTTCTTAAGGAAACTATGATCTGATTGGACACTCAGGGAACACATATGTGAAAATTAAGACTTAAGACACAGAAAATTCTGGATAGCATACAGCAAAATGGGATTTTTGCCTTATCTGAGCTAAACGCAGAAAACGATCACTCTGCAAATCCAAAACATGGAAAGATTCTCTCAAGTTGAGTAGCGTTAGGAAAGTCTTGACGGGGGAGATTTTGATCTGGACTGCAAAGAATGGGTAGTATTTGGATCATGCAGAGGGGAGGGCATGTGAGGCAGGGGGAACCACAGGAGGAAGCAGATGGAGGGCGGGGCGGGGCGGGTGGCAGGTTGGAGCCGGGCTGCACCTGCTAAGGACAGCGGAGGAGTGACTTTTGTTGTAGGAGGAGCAGAGAGAGTTGACCCAGGCCTGTGATCTGAGATACTACCTTCATCATGGTGGACACAGAATGTACATTCCATGTCTATGACTTATTATCTCTCTTGCTGGCAGACAGGGAAAAGCGTGGGCAGGGAGAACAGCCCTGTCTTGAAAGCTTTGGCCTCAAAGTGGCACTCGTGTTTTCACTCTTCATCGTCTCACGTTCGGTCTCATGATCCCACGGAACTTCCAGTGCCTTCTCTGTCTGCACCTGCCCTATCTCCTGCTGTCTCCCCGTCATTCCCTGCCTTTCACGTACACTGGGTCATTTCTCTTTTAAGCCTTTGTGCTTACTGTCCCATTGATTAGAGTCCTTTTCCTCTGAATCTGTATGTGGCTTCCTCCTTTATATTCTTCTGATACCAAGTTAAATGAGACCTGAGACAGACCACCTCAGACCTTAGTCGAAGCAGGTACCACATTACCCTGAACGATCCCTGTGCTGTTACTCTGATTGATTCTCATCATGATACGTTTTACTATTTGAAATTCTTAAATAGGTATTTGTCTGTGTTTATGATGGTTGTCTAACTTCCCCACCTAGATTGTAAACTTTTTTTTTTTTTTTTTTAGAGACTTGATTTCTCAATAATCTCTACACCCAACATGGGGCTTGAACTTAACAACCTGCGATCAGGAGTCATGTGCTTACTGAGCCAGCCAGGTCCTCCTGATTGCGAACTCGTTGAAGGCAGGGACTTGGTTTTGTTTACCACTGCTACCTCTAGCACTGACGACAGTAAAGCATAGTATCTGTTAATATTTGTTCACCAGCTGGACTGTGTAGGATGTTGTTTTTCCTTCCCACCTTGGCTAGTTCTCACTCAGTCTTCATGTCTTGGCTCAAATTCTACTTCTGCAGTGACTCCTTTCTACAGAGCTGACCTCCCACCCTCTTCCATGACAGTGTACTCT
>PITA01018869.1:6234-39293 GCA_004023965.1 Spilogale gracilis | reverse complement strand
ATTGCTCTGGGCAGTATAGACATTTTGACAATGTTTATTCTTCCGATCCATGAGCATGGAATGCTCTTCCATCTTTTTGTGTCTTCTTCAATTTCTTTCATGAGTGTTCTGTAGTTCCTCGAGTACAGATCCTTGACTTCTTTGGTTAGGTTTATTCCTAAGTATCTTATAGTTTTGGGTGCTATAGTAAACGGAATCGATTCTCTAATTTCCCTTTCTATTTTTTCATTGTAAGTGTATAAGAATGCAACTGATTTCTGTGCACTGATTTTGTATCCTGCCACATTACCGAATTGTTGGATGGTTCTAGTAGTTTGGGGGTAGAGTCTTTTGGATTTTCCATATAGAGTATCATAAAAGTTTTAATGTTGAAACTTCTAAGTTTACTGAAGGACATGGGAAAGGAAGGAAAGAGGTAGATAAAGGATAGGGGGAAATAGAAGGAGTTGTAGGTGATGACAAATGCTTCTGGCATTGAGTATCAGGATTGGTTGACCTGCTGCTATAGTGGAAATTTGGAGGACAGAGGGGAAAACTAGTCCTCCTTGCTCTTCTAAATGCACTTTTCTGTAAACAAAAGAGCCTAGAGAGATCATTTTAATGTTTTTCCTTTTCCACTGCAGAGGAGGAGGAAGGACATTCACCAGCAAGTTGAGCACTATATTTAGAGTTATAGTATTTCTTCCTCTCATTAGATGGGTCTCCCAATGCTTACATTAAATAGAAATTATTTAAGAGACATTGAGTAACTCTGTTGTGTCTTTGTAGAGACCGAGACCTTTTCAGATTTTGTAGAGACTCAGACCCTTTGTAGAGACCCAGACCTTTCTGGCACATTTTTGTAATGGTGGAGTGTTTCTGGGGCAAGAACCAATTGAGGTGACCCTGGTTTCCCCTCTTGTCATCAGTGTAGAGAAAAATACAGGGCACCCACCAGGATCTGGGAATTGGTCCTGTGTTGCAGTCCTCCATCAATTTCCTAACTACCCCACCACCACCCCTAAGATCTAGTTCCACAATGCCCAAGCAGATTCCTTCTCTGTAGAACAAACTGTACTTGAGATATACTGAGTCATCTTGCCCACATTTTTAATTACGACAATGTTTCTCTCTCTTCCTTAACAACTTATCTGGAAGCAGAAAAAGAAATCAGGTAGGATTTATAGAAACTGGTTGCTGGGTACCAAATTCTGTGATATCTATTCCTCTTTTGGATATTTGAAAGCAAACTTGAAGGGAAACTTTATCTGAGTGGGTTGCTGTGAGGGGAGACTTATTTTTGGCTGGTATAATGAAGACATTTAGAAGACAATGAGTGTTTACATGAGGAGTGATGGAGGCAGTCACGAAAGTGTGGGACCAGTGTGGATTTGTGGTTTTGAATAGCATGTGGGTGACTGCTGACATTTGAGAACTTTTATCTGGGGTGGATTACAGATGTAGGAATTCAACATATAGGCATTTAACTGCTCATTTAGTAATACCAAATCAACATCTGACTCAATTTGGAGGGACAAAAACATCCATATATTGATCAATCCTTTTTTAAGAAAGATCCTGGAAGGTCAAGTTGGTAAGTATTTCTGAGTATTAAGGAGTGTATATGGCCAATAGAAACCAACCTTTCTGAAAGAGTAGGACTTAAGAACTATGTTTTTTTGCTACAAAGGAAGTTTCAGAACATATGAGTCTATCTTAAATGCCATCCCAGGAAGGTTATTTAGAGAAATAATTTAAGGCCCTTCTTAAAAGTTGTTTAACTATGAGATATTGGATGTCAGTAGGATGTGCCCTGGGAAAGAGGAATCAGAGTTTTGGGTTCAAATCCCTGCTTTGTTACTACCTTGCTATGCAATTACAGAAAAATACAGAATTGTGGACAATTGTATGCCACTGTTGGTCAGTGCTACTGATATGGGGTAAGAAAGTTTGGGTCCAAATCCTTGTCCATCACCTCTTAGCTGTGTTATTCACAAGCAAGTCAGAGAATCTTTCTGAACTTCAGTCTCTTCTACAAAATGAGGATACTGATAGTAAATACATTGCAACCTCTACCATATTGTCATAAGAATGAAATGAGGAAGATGTTGTAGATAATGTAGATAATGTAACTACAATAGGAAATTCTGGCACAGACTCCCAAGTTGGGGTTATGTGGTTCTAGTTCCATTTGAGGAAGTGTTAAGACCTTAAAATATATCAAGGTGTCTTTTTATTGTTGTTCACACCACACCAGACTAACTCTGTTCCTAGAGCAAAAGGAAATGGTTTGCCTGTGGCCATTTATCCATGATGGAGGTGATAAACCAGAGGACTTGACTGTCACCTGACCTGCAAGCCAGATTGGTGCAGTCTCAGCCCCTCCCCTGCCCTTGGAATGCACATTATGCCTGTGTTCCCACAGTGAGAACTGTTCCAGGGACATAACCTCGAGAGAGTAAAGTGTTGAGACCATCAGGACCAAATATGTGACTGAACCCAGTTAAGGCCTCTTTATAAATTTCTAAGATTTGGCAGATGGATGTGGAGATCTACTTGTCCTACAGGCACCCAAGACAAATCTTGTAAGTAAGTTTCCTTGCTTATTAACCTGCCAGCCACCACTCTGGAGTGATCTGCTTTCTATCTTTAGTTTCTCCTTACCCTCCACGTAATGGGGCCAGTTTGTGAACCAGGACTTCACCAGAGTGCCATGAAATTGTTCAAAAGCAGAAAGGGTTTTCAGTGAAGGAGACTTGACTGATGCAAGTAAGCATGATGTGTTGTAGAAGTTGCTTGTGGTCACACCAGCCAGCTCTTGAATTCCCAAGTGGTGCCATGAATAATGGCAGAACCACTTTTCCAGTTGGCCTAAGGGCTAAGGAGAGGGAATATTCATCATAACTCCTTCCACAGACAACCATGAGGTCCTTACCACAAAGATCGCACCCACTGTGCCAGACCCCACAGCTGTGACATGAAGAGGAAGCCAAGAGTTCCAACCAAAACTTCCAGAACACTGGTTCTAGGAATCCCCTCATGTTGCCTGGTCACAAATCTTTTTAATGCATACACTCTTGCCTTATATCTCCCTCTGCTAAAATGTAAACTCCTTGGAGACAGGCACATGACTTACTCTTTAGCAAGAAAGCATGTGGCAAATAAGGATAAAATCCTTGGTTTGGGGGGCGCCTGGGTGGCTCAGTTGGTTGAGAGGCTGCCTTCAGCTCAGATCATGATCCCGGAGACCCAGGATCAAGCCCCACATCGGGCTCCCTGTTCGGCTTCTCCCTCTCTCACTCCCCCTGCTTCTGTTCTCTCTCTGGCTGTGCTTCTCTCTATCAAATAAATAAAATCTTAAAAAAAAAAAATCCTTGGTTTGGGCCTAGAAACACCAAGTTCAAGTCTCGTCTCCAGAATTCATTAGTTGTATGAGACAAGGCAGGAAGTTCTTAAACCCTCTTTGAGCCTTATTCCCTGCTTTTATATAATGGGAGTCTCCAACAGCATGGTTTTGTTTAAATCTACTTAGTATTGGTACCATATGCTGGGATATATATGCTTGGTGCTTTGTGTTTATTCATAGAGTCTCACAACTCAGTGAGATATTATTATGTTCATTTTGCTGAGATAATTATTTGCCATTTAGCAAAAACATTAAAATGCCGTGGAGATTCTGTTGTTAGTTGTTCTCTTTTCTATTTTGACTTATTCTGTGGGTAATAGCATCTGTCCTCATGGCTTTACATAACAACTAGACACCAAGAACTTCCAACTTAATATATAAAGCCAAGGGCTGCCTGGGTGGCTGTCAGTTAAGAGTCCAACTCTTGTGTTTGGTGCAAGTCATGATCTCAGAGTCATGGGATTGAGCCCCAAGTTGAGGTCCGTGCTCAGTGCAGAGTCTGCTTGTCCTTCTGCCCCTGTTCCTTCCTCACTCACGTGCTCACCGTCTCTCTAAAAAAAAATAAGTAAAGAAAGTCTTTAAATATATACATACAAATATAGTTAATACATATATGTGTGTGTGTATGTGTGTGTGTATCTCAAGCTGAGGCTATTCCCCTGAATGTTACACCTGTATACGCAATCACCCACTCAATATCTAATAGGCATCTGAACATGACTGAAACCAATCTCCTGATATTCCCCCTAAATGTGCTCCTTTTCCAGTTATTCCTTGGTATTTGTTAATACTATTCTTTCAGTTGCCAAGGGTAGAAAACCTTGGAGTCATCCTCAAATGACCTTTAGTCTGACCTCCCACATTCAGTCCACAAAAAAATAATTTCAGCTTTTCCTATGGCCCCTCTCCTCTGGGCTCCTACTGCTACCTGTTAGTCCAAGGCATCACCTCTCACCTGTATTATTGCAAAAGCCTCCTGTGTGGTTTCCCTACTTATGACCTTGCCCCCACAATAGTCATTTTTCAACACAGCATCCAGGGAACTGGTAGATGATGTGTCCCTCTGCTCTGCACTTGTTAATGGCTGTCCATCTTTTCAGAGGGAAATCCAAGTCCTCACATGGTCTAAGGACTGGTATGATCTGCTGCCACCTCATGGCTCCTCTGACCTCATCTCCCCCCAACCTTGCACTCCTTGATCCTTCTCCAGCCTCCTTACAGCCTGACTGATTCTCCAATACACCAGTGCATTTGCTTCTCAGAACCTCTGTGCTTGCTGCTCTCTCTGGCTGGAATTTTCTGCTCTCACATGACGCCTTCCCTCGCTTCCTTCAGGCTTGTCTCAACCACTCTCAGTGAGGCCTCTCCTGTCCCTCTTTCTGGAGAACCAACTCTGAAACACCCTACTCTATCACTTCCAACCCCTTCCCTGGTTTATCCTCTTCCTTAGCACACAGCATTGCCTAAAACATTACATATTTCCTTTGTTTGTCTTTCCCCCTAGAAGGAAAATGCTACAAGGGCAAACCTGTCCTTTTTGTCCCTGGCTGTGCCCCCAGTGTCTAGAGCAGTGCCTGACACTTAGTAGGTGCTCAATACATATTTCTGGAATCAATGAATAAAGGAAACCAAGCCTCCTATAGATTAAGAAATGGCTTGTGCTCCAAGAGGTTGAAACAGACAGTGTTGTTTGCAGTCTGAGACTTAAGGTCTCTCTGAGAAGAGGACAGGCAGGCAGGATTCAGGCCCTTCTGGCATGGGTGTGGTGGGTGTGTGTATTTCTGAAAGCCACGGAAGTGCTGTTCTTGCCAAAAAGTGTATTTTAGAACTCTCTGCAAGGGTGTCCCAGTGAGTAAGATCTGCTGGGGTGCCTGGCACATGATAAGCTTGCACTCCAACTCCTGGGGTTCTGTGTGTAACCCAGATTCATAGCCCTTGACATGGCCTGTCAGCTTCTACTGCCTTCCGTTCTAAATTTGTATGATCTTAGCATAATTAGCCCAGTTTTTGTCATTCCACGACTGCTGAGTATGCAGTGACTGTGGCGTGTTATGGCTCCTCTTGGAAGCAGATGACACATCATGAAATATTTATTAAAAAAAACAAGTGCAGGCTTTCTTAATTATTACCACTGACTGCTTTCCTCTCAAAGTCCAGGAGAGTCGAGTCTGTACAGCAGAACTGCTTGAATATGATAATTTCCTTTTGATCTTTAATTTTCCTCCTTTGCCTTTTGGTACATTTTACGGTTTCTTTGAAAAGCTCCACTCAGCCTCACTGGCTGCTTGTTTATTGTCCCCAATCTGCAGTGTCTTTTGTTTCATCATTTACATTTCTTAGACTCTTTCAGATGAATAAATATTGCCCCAACTGCTCTGGCTTAATAAAAGTGTTATTG
This sequence comes from Spilogale gracilis, assembly GCA_004023965.1. Classification (NCBI taxonomy): domain Eukaryota; kingdom Metazoa; phylum Chordata; class Mammalia; order Carnivora; family Mephitidae; genus Spilogale; species Spilogale gracilis. Next base: position 33,510 of record PITA01018869.1, on the reverse strand, counting down.
CTCATTAACTCTCTGTGCTAGAATTAACTGGAAAATATGCACTGGGGTTGTTTCCTGTTTTTGTGTGTTAATATTTAAACAAACAAACAAACAAACAAACAAACATCATTTCATTCTCTGGGATCTCTGAGGTTTATTCTTGGCAGTGGGGAGACACATCTCTGGACACAAGTTAGTGACTTCAGGACACTGTTACAGAGGACCTGCTTGTTACTTAAAGGAATCACCAGTTCCTGGACAAGTAAAATTAGAAGGCAAATGTGTGTTTCAGCTTCTCACAGTCATTCTGGACTCACAGGAGGAAAACGGAGTCATTAAAACCATTTGGTCTTGCTTTTCGTCTCTTCCTGGTTCTGGATTGCCCTTCCATCTTCTCCTTATTTCTTTCCTTCTCTTTCTCTTGCCCCACAGCTTCTTTCTCCTGTGAATAGTAGAAACTTCTTTAATGAATTTTCATCTGCGACAAAGCCCAAGGGCTGCCCACCTTCACAAAATGGAACCAAAGGATGGGAATCCTATTCTGTCTGGGGATCATCAGATCATTAAGCATGCAACTACATTAAAACAGGAGCACACTAACTCTCAGATTTCTTTTGACCTTTTTCAACTGTCCTAAGCCTGACTTTTGGGAGAAGACAAGGAAATTAGAATAGAGAGAAACTTTTGCACCAAGTCCTCAAAATATTCATTTATTCTTATACGCTCCGGTGAAGGAGGTAGAAGCTAGTTTTCTAATTCCCATTTCATAAATAGTAAAGCTGAGGAATGAGATGCTAAGATCTAAAAATTTCAAGTGGGAACTTGAATTAGAGGAAATATTTAATACATACTAAATAATATATACATAATACAGTAAGACATAAAATACAATAAATAAATAAAATACAGTAACAAAATGATACTAAGGAAGCACCATCCAGCTCAAGAACCAGAACAGTACTAACACCATGAAATTCACACATAGATAGCCCCAGAGCTAACTTCTATCCTAAATTTTGTGATTCTTTTCCCTCTGCTTTTTACAAATAGTATTACTACATTTGTTTACATTTCTAAGCAATTTACTATTTCATTTTGGTTGTCTTTAAACCCTATAAAATGGTAGTATACTGCAAGTACTTTTGTGACTTACTTTTTCCACTAATAGAGCACATCCCCATCATAACCAATACATGTGATCCAAAAATTTCAAGCACATGAAATGTGGAATCACATTGCTTCCAGATTAATGAAATGATGAGAGCAAGCCCAAAAGGCTAGTTGGCTAGAATTCTGAAAGTCCAGATGCACAGTTCACATCCATCTTAGCCCTGACCGCTCTTGCGGTATTTGCCTGCTCCTACTGATTATAAGTGAGGTCGGTTATGCAATCTTTGTCACCATTTGGAGGGGAGCCACCAAGGAGAAAAAAACTGACCCACACTGGACTCTGACCAGAATGTTTTTAGATCACTGAGATTTGAGTTATTTTTTAGAGTTTAAGCCTTCTTGGTTTTAGCCCTTTTCCATTCCAAATGACTTCTTTTCTGATTTGTGCCTTCTCTGTCTCTTGATTTGCCATAGTAGTGATTTATTGACTTTCCTAGTGTTTTCAAATAACTGACTTTGGCTTAATGGACTATCTCTAATTGAGCATTCTGTTTTTATTTAACTCAAATAATTCTTTTCCTTACATTTTCTTTGAGTCTGTGCGGTCATTCTTTTTCTAATTCCTTTAACGTGTTGCTTAGCCCATTAATTTTCAGCCTTCTTTCTTTTCCTCTCTAAGCATCTAGACCCACACATTTTCTTTAAGTGAGGTTTTGATCCATGCCACAAGTTTTGATTTATAGTTTTATAAATCAGGATAAACTAGATATGCTTCAGTAATCATTTTGTTAAAACAACAAAGGTTTTTCTAGCAAGTTCTTAATTGATGTTGATGATGCTGGTTCATGGACCATACTTTGAGTAACACTGCTTTAAATTCTCACTTTCCTCCTTACTCAGTGGTACTTAAGCTAATAACAGCTATGAAATAAGCTATGTACCTTAAGCTATGAAATGGATAAGTATCCTCTACCCCTGAAGTCACTTACTCCTTTTTATTATCTCTTCAGACAGCCTCTGGGGACTTATCTTGACAGTATTAATTTTCCTTTCCAGGTAGAGAAATTAAGGGATAGGAAAATGTTTCCTCCTAAGGCAGGTATTTAGTGCTGGATGCTGACCTCACATGATCTTATTCAACTGTCTAGACCACACATGAAGGCAATTCAGAGACCTTATATAGTAGATCATTTTTTAAAAAAAGATTTTATTTATTTATTTGACAGGGAGAGATCACAAATAGGCAGAGAGGCAGGCAGAGAAAGAGGGGGAAGCAGGCTCCCTGCTGAGCATAGAGCCCAATATGGGACTCTATCCCAGGACCCTGAGATCACAACCTGAGCCAAAGGCAGAGGCTTAACCCTCTGAGCCACCCAGATGCCCTTATATAGTATATCATTCTAACATACTCCATCACTTTCCCTTGAATTTCCCACCTTGAAAAACACCCAACAGATTGAGACTGTTTTGTATAGGCTAAATCTCATAATACCTACCATGCCTACATCCCAATTGAATGAGGTTCCTTCCACATAAATTGATGTTGGGGCATCTTATAACCCTACCCCACCACCCACTGGGCCAGAGGTGGGCACCTGACTCAAAGGCAACCTACTGGGAAAGCTCCAGACAACGAGAATAATGAGGATTAACTGGTTTACTCAGATTCTCATTCCCACGGTCCTAGGTATATTGTAATTGTTCTTCCCATATAGCAAATTATAAGGTTCATTGTGTTCAAAAGGTTGAAATGTCTGTTGTAGTAGGAGACAAGTAAGAGGGCCTTTTTTTTTTTTTTTTTAAACCAAACCTAGGCTCACTGGGATGTAACACTTGCTTGTTCAAAAAACAGTGGCATTCCAAGGATGAGAAGTGGGGTGGTCTGCCTCTTGGCAGAGATAAGGTATTTTAAATTGCCTGCTGGGAAGCAATAAAAAAGCAAACTGTTGTGTTTTATTATTGTTTTCACATTTTTTTTAAGACAAGGCAACCTGTTACCTGTCCTGGGACTGAGTATACTCATCAGCTACACTTGGTATGCCTCTGTCAAAAGGGCAGGCTTCCAGGTGTTGAATGCTGAAGTCAATGAACAAGAGTTGCACTCCTCCTCTTTGGGTTGGTAAGGGAGAGAACATCACCTCCCACACAGACTCTAGGAGAAGCATACCTGTGATAATGGTGGCATTTTCATGTCTGGGGAGGGGGCACTATATGCTGTGAACTTGAGAGCCAAAATATTATAGGGATTGGATGTAGGAGCAACTCTGAGCAAATTATAAGAACTTTGTCATGAAAATCCTAACTGCCACCTATAATGGACTTTGAATATTAGAGGCTCTTTCCCAAGATTACTGGACTTCCATAGATTCCAGAGCTCTTATTCATCCATTTCTACAAAAGGATTGAGATTATCTACCTACTTGCTGGTGGGGCATGGAAAAGGTGATACTAGATTTGTGCTGATTTTGAAAAATTGAGGAATGTGATGTTTCATGTATCTTTGTGTTAAGAAACAAATCTTGTATATTAAGCTTTCTTGCTTATTTCCATATTTATTCTTATAATAACCCCTTTGAGGGGGTTTAGCTTTGAGGAAAGCTAAATTACCCTTTATTCCTTGCAGATAAAAAGGGCCAAGCTAACTCGGAAATCTATTTCAAAATGAATCTTTCCCTAACAGCTGTTTGCTGTTTCCAGTCAAAAGAGGGAAATAAGTGACTTATTTGGAAAATCATGCATTTCCCTTAGCCTGTCTGAGCCTTCTGGACAGCGTGTTATATGCCTACTTCAGTGATATTTCTCTCAGTGGTTGTCAACCCAGCCTGTGTCCCCCAGAGAGATATCAATGCCTCCCTGATCTTGAAGTCACCACCAGGCTATTGCAAGGCTCCCAAAATTCTTTAACACTAGGCTTTCAGAAGCCCCTTTTTGACCATACCTGGTGGAAGGATTTTTCTTCCAGCACAGGAAAGAAGTCACAGAGCATGGATATTATGATAAACACAGTTTATTTAAGGCTCCAGTGAGAAAGATTTCAATTCTCACCCCCATCATCAAATGTTCTTCTTCATCCAGAGAATTAAGATGTGACCACAGTGATTATTTCAATTCACAATTCAGCTTAGACAAGGCTAAGATATAGTCTCTTGTCTAAATACACTTATCTTCTTGCAGCACTTTTCTCTGATCCCAGTACACCCTGTTTCCTTGGGGCAATAACAGGAAACCCCTCCCCCATTCTGGTCTTAATTTTTAAAAAAATTCCTCCTTCCCTGAAAGCTATGTTAAAGTTAGCCTGGATCGACTTACTCAGTGTTGGGAAAAATTTAAAATTAAACACTAATGGTTGTGTTATTTATTTATTGCTACATAAATTCAACCCAAAATCTACTGACTTAATCAGCAATATTTATGTATTATCCCTCCCAATTTCTGTTGGTCAGATATTTGGAAAGGGATCAGAGGGATAGTTCTCTATTGAGACTCTCATGTACTTACAGTTTTACATTGGCTGGGTCTACAGTCATCTGAAGGCTTCACTGAGGCTGAAGGACTCACCTATATGCATGGCAATTTGGGGCTTGCTGTAGGCCAGGGCCTTCGGTTTCTTTCTGCAGGGCTGCTTCAGTACTGGAGAGAACATCATCCCTACCTCCTGATGGAAGAATATGAAGTCACATTGTAAGACAAGCATGTGGAATGGGATATACATTATCACAGTCAGTTTTAGAAAATATTATATGCCACGATGGCTGATTAAAAATTTAATGCATGTCCCAGAGTCGTAATTGTTGTAAACAAGAGTTTCCTAAGTTTCTATTGGCACAAAGCCTTACCATATAAATCTGAATATGTAATGTTAGAAGTGAGATTGTCCCTTGCATTATAATCTAGGATAGCAACCGGAAACTGCCTCAGAGATTTAGGAATGAGTGGGATATAAGGAGCGACTTGGGAGGGATCATGAGTTATGAAGAAAGGCAAAAATACTAGCATTTACAGTTTGAGAATGTTTCACTCTTTTCTTGTCCCTACGTGTGCCTAAATTATGGGATTCTAAGGTGTGTTTTGCTTAGGGAAGCTGATTTCACAGACAGGCTCCTTGAGCTTTAAGGATACAGAGTTGGGAGAATAGGTGGGTGGGTTTGGAGTAGAGAGGGAAATGGGAAGAAGGCAGAAAAAGATAAAGGTGTAAGCTTGCAGGGGTGAGCTGATCTACTTAACCAAGGTGAATGAGGAGAAGAAAGGGAAGCACTTTGGCCTGGGATGAAGGGGCAGTTGAGAGTATAGTTTGATGGGTCCCTGCAGGACAAATGAGTGTAGGAGAGGAAGGAGGATTTGGGACTATGATAGATTTAAGAATGGGATTCTCTTTAAATGAATTTGGCCCACTGACTTGTGCTTTTGAAATGGGATTCACCCCAAAGACTGAACCACTGGGTGTTGGGGTTTAAGAGCCCCATGTGGTGAAAGGTGTGATCTCTGAGGTCACATAGCCCTGGGTCTAAATCTTGGCTTATCAAGTACCAACTGTGGGCCTTGGAGGAAACTATGCACCAACTCTAGGCCTCAGTTTTATCCCCAAATGAGGTAATGCATTTCTAAGTCTTTCTCTATTAAAATGCTAAATCTTCTCTGGCATTTTAAATACTAGACCTGATGCAGCCCCAAATCATATGACTTCCTGCAGTTTGGCATCCAGGCAAAATCAGGGCTTTGAAAAAGAGTCCCTGAAACAGAATAATAAGAGGAGTCGCTTAAAATAGAGGTTCTCCAGCAAATCCAGGGCACAGGACTCTACATTTAAGACAATTAAAGCTTTCAGCCCGTGCTGTGGAAACTGGGGCATTCCACCCGGCTCCTCGGCTCCTACTTGGCATAGCATTCGGATCAGGGAGGAAAGTAAGTTGTAAAAAAATCAAGTAGAACTCTTAAAAAAAAACACACACACAAAGAATAAACAATGTAAACTATGATATGTCCTCATTAGATTTTTTTTTAAGATTTTATTTATTTATTTGACAGAGAGAAACACAGCCAGAGAGGGAACACAAGCAAGGGGAGTGAGAGAGGGAGAAGGGAAAAGCAGGCTTCCTGCCGAGCAGGGAGCCCGATGTGGGACTTGATCCCAGGTCTCCGGGATCATGACCTGAGCCGAAGGCAGTCGCCTAACCAACTGAGCCACCCAGGCGCCCCATGTCCTCACTATATTTTAACCCTTTTTCAGAGATACTGAAAGTGAATATAAAGGTGGAGACTGAGGCAAATACCAACTTCCCCGTAAAACTTACTTCATTTTGGAAACGACTCACAGGTTTTTCTTTTACTTAAAACTTAGTTAAGTGGATTTTTCCCTCTCTGCTATACAAGGGAGGAATGTCAATATGATTCATACACAACTTGAAATTATTTTTAAAGATTTTACATTTTTCCTATCACTTTCCTCACCCACAGGGTTTTATACTTGAATGGACAATCTTAGGTTGCTGATGATGGTGATGATCATAACTGAATATGAAAAACCTGCAGTATTCCAGAACCCTCTTTTACCCTCAAGTCAGTTATTCCTTCTTTCTCTTTTTCCTATCCTTCCTTCTCTAGGCATCATCTTCATGACCATCATCTCTGACTTTAGAAGCTAGTTGCAATGCTTCGAACTTTTCATATATTCTCTCATCCGATTTTCATGGCAACTCTCTGAGTCTCCTGTTATTAACTCCAATTTAAAGACAGGAAATATAAACCCAGCATGATTAGTTAACTTGTCCAAGGCCCCACAGCCCACAAGATGGCAGAGCTAGGATTTCCTGATGCCAACATAGTTCTCTCATAACATGCAAAATACTTCATTTATTTTTCGACTCAACCACTACTACTGTTTGCTGACTTTTCCTCCCAAAACACACCAAGTAATGCTTTTTAAGAACTCCTGTATAAATATAATGACAAGTTGATCATCATTGCCTTATTGTTCTTTAAAAAAATTAGACCTTCTTCTCTAGCGAAGTTTTAAGTTTACAGAAAATGGGCAAGAGTGCACAGAGAATTCTCATATAACTTCCCTGCCCAGTTTTCATATTACTGACATCCGGCATCAGTATGCTACATTTCTTACAATTGATGAACCAAAATTGACACATTACATTATTGTTAATTAGAAACCAGTTTCCAGTAGAGTTCTGTGTTGTATAGTTCTATACATTCTGATAAATGCATTGTAGCATATCCTCCATTACAGTATCAGACAGAATAGCTTCACTGACCAAAAAACTCTCCATACTCCAGTTATTTATTCCTGTCCCCCCTCCCTGTACCCCTGGCAACCACTGATATTTTCACGGTCTCTACAGTTTTGCTTTTACATGGTGTCATATAACCAGAATCAAATATATGTCACCTTTTCAGACTAGTTTCTTTCGACTGAGCAAATCACATTGGGAAATTTCTTTTTTTTTTTTTTAAACATTTTATTTATTTGACAGAGAGAAACACAGCCAGAGAGGGAAGACAAGCAGGGGGAGTGAGAGAGGGAGAAGCAGGCTTCCCGCCGAGCAGGGAGCCCGATGTGGGACTCGATCCCGGGTCTCCGGGATCATGACCTGAGCTGAAGGCAGTTGCTTAACCAACTGAGCCACCCAGGCACCCCTATTGGGAAATTTCTAAGTGTTGTGAGAGGGAAGAGAGGCATCCTCTTCAGCACCTGGTTGTATCTCAAGCCATCAGACTCATTGCTTATGCTTCTGCTCTCAATGTGGGAGAAAGGGCATGACTGGAGAATAAATTTAGAGAGTTCGTGGAAGTAGTCTGTCAGTAAGAAGGAGCTGATCCATGCCCACAGACCACCAGAACTGAGGTATAGAGAAAAAATGAGAATGAGTATTCAGATTTAGTGGGGATTACCTAGTTAGAGGGCATACCATCTGTGTCAAAGAGATGTACCTTGATGGCACCAACAAGGAGATAATGGGCAAATCCAGTGAGAAATGATCAATAGCAGGGAAAGGAGTATTGGGATTGAGTGTCTCACCTAACTGGCCTCTTGGAGCCTGAACAGCATACAATGACTCTTCAGACCATGCACTATCACCTTTCATGAGACAGAGAAAGAGTAATGTGGCCAATGTGGCAAAGGGACACTAACATTCAGAAACAGTCATTACTGCCTATGAAGAGAACAGGCAGCTCATCATGGTGCTGTGAAAGAAGGACATACACAAATTTCATTTTATCTCCTACCCTGCCCCAAAGCATATGAGCAAAGGCAGGGTTTGGGATGGGATGTGAGGTGTGGGAGCACATACCTACTTCCCTCCAAATTTCTGGTCCCCAAGTCTGTGGTGGGGGAGGGGAAAGCCCTTTGAGCTGAATAGAATATTGGATTGAATATAGGAAAGACTGAATCTCAACTTACATGAGACTGGATAAATAGTTAAAAATAACTGAAAGGCCATGGAATTGAACTGATAGATATTAAGAGTTTCTCTATAGTGAGAAAAGTGAGATTTGACAAAGCACAGTTAATAACAAAGAAAAATGAAACTCTTCCATGTTTATAACTCAGGAAATTGAGGCAGTCACCAAACTGGCTCCATATAATAACTCACATTGGTATTGCGCCTTCTAGCTTAAAAAATGCTTTCATATCTTTTTCTCCATTGCTCCTTTTAGCAGCCCTAAGAGTTAAACAGGATGAGTATTATTTCCAATTTCTAAGATAAGGAAACAAAGGTTTCAAGTGAGAAAATGACTTGACAATGTACGTCATTAAGCAGCGTACCCATTATTAATGTCCAGACTGTCTGACTTCCCTTCTGTTTTCCTGACTACCATGATATATTACGAAAGCAGCTTTAGAATTCAGATAAATCACTAATGTAAAGAAAATGGTGGGTTCAGAGGAAATGTTGCAAATGGGTAGAGAATGAAGGGAAAATGAGTGTTTCCCACAGTGAGAGCTGTGCTCCATAGGTATTCACATCTCTTGGGTATGAAACTACTAAAACAGCACATTTTTAGAGTTCATCTTCAGACCTTTTGAGGCAAAATTTTGGGGGTCAGGACACAACATTCTACTTTCTTCAGAAACTCTCTCAATGATTCTTACTCATTCCAAGGGTTAAGAATCACTGACGCTATTTTCCAAAGCGGCTGCACCAACTTACATTCCCACCAACAGTTTAAGAGAGTTCCCTTTTCTTCACAGCCTCTCCAACATTTGTTGTTTCCTGTCCTGTAAATTTTGGCCATTCTGACTGGTGTAAGGTGACATCTCAAGGTGCTTTTGATTTAAATTTCCCTGATAGCTAATGAATGAACATTTTCATGTGTCTGTTAGCCATTTGTATGTCTTCTATGGAGAAGTGCCTGTTCATGTCTCCTGCCCATTTTTTTGTGTGTGTGTGTGATCATCTTTGTTTTGGGTGTTGAGATTGAGTAGTTCTTTATAGATCTTGGATACCAGCCCTTTGTCTGTAGTGTCATTTGCAAATATCTTCTCCCATTCTGTGGGTTGCCTCTTTGTTTTGTTGACTGTTTCCTTTGCTGTGCAGAAGTTTTTATTTTGATGAAGTTCCAAAAGTTCATTTTTGCATTTGTTTCCTTTGCCTTTGGAGACATGTCTTGAAAGAAGTTGCTGTGGCCAATGTCAAAGGTGGAGATTCCTTAAAAATTAAAAATAGAGCTACCATATAACACTGCAATTGCACTACTGGGTATTTACCCCAAAGATACAGACATAGTTAAAAGAAGGGCCATATATACCCCAATGCTCATTGCAGCAATGGCCACAATCACCAAACTGTGGAAAGAGCCAAGGTGCCCTTCAACAGATGAATGGATAAAGAAGATGTGGTACGTATATGCAATGGAATACTACGCCTCCATCAGAAAGGATGAATACCCAACTTTTTTAGCAACATGGACCAGATTGGAAGAGATTATGCTGAGTGAAATAAGCCAAGCAGAGAAAGTCAAATACCATGTGGTTTTACTTAGTTGTGGAGCATAAGGAGTAATATGGAGGATAGTAGGAGAAGGAAAGGAAATATGAATTGGAGTAAATGAGGGAGGGGGATGAAACATGAGAGACTTTGGACTCAGAAACAAACTGACAGTCTTGGAAGGGCCAGGGTTAGGGGGATGGGTGAGCCTGGTGGTGGGTATTGAGGGCACCTATTGCATGGAGCACTGGGTATGGGCATAAACAATGAATATTGGAACACTGAAAAAATAAAATAATGTAATAAAAAATAAAAATAAATAAAATGGCTTAAAAAAAAAGAATCACTGACACTAAGACTTCCTGTTTCTCCGGCTCTTTTTCCTTAGATTTTGCTGAGAATCAGACATGGTATTTTGATAATACTTTAGGGTATTTATCTAATTTAATCAGCAAGATAGATGCTATAATCCCATTTCAGTTAATAAAACAGAGTCACAGTCATTCAGGTAACTTGCCCAAGGTCATACCATTAGTAGGCAGAAGAGCTAAGATCCAAACCTAGGCTCATCCAAACTCATGAGCCTCTAAGTTTAACTTTTAGGCTCCACTGCATCTTTGTTCATGTTCTGCATTCACATTGCCTAGATGTTAATAAGCCCTATGATTCTAGCAAAACATGTTGCTCTCTCCTGTCTGCAGGAAAAAATGTCAAACATATCCAGAGTCATCCAACTTAACTGAGGTTAAATAAGCTCATTTTTCAGTCCTACAAAAGTTATCAGAAGATTGCTTTTAAGGGATGCTGTTTACATACTGATTTAGCTCTCAATAATTTATTAATCTATTAATACCTTTCCTTTTTTCAATTTTATTCTTAGAGGAAGCAGCCAAGTTTCTTCTTAGGGTGTGTTTTAGTGTGAGGATGTGGAGTATAAGATTGTTAATGGGTTTTCCATTATTGTTCAAGATTTTGCACCCTGAGAATATCAAAAGCTGGAGGAGGTGCTGGTGCAGGAAGTAGGAAAAGAGCCCATCCAGGCAGGACCTTTTCTCATCTTTCTTCTGAAGTATGCATTCAGCAAGAGATCCTCTGAAGTTCAGTCCTTCCTTTCCAGCACAGCCTGACTCAGAATCATATCCCTCTATGCCTGTGTCAGTGACTTATCCTCATAAATTTGGATGTCCCCTGGACGTTCTCGTGCATGCTATGGTCCATGTTCATGGACCATATAGAGACCCTTGCCAGGTACTCAATAGAAGCGGTTGAGTATAGTGATCTGGGGTTAATGAACTCCATTGTGGGGATCTTTCCACAGTGTCACACGGCACACTTTAAATATAGTACATATATTTAACATATTTACATATATTATAATCTGAATACATGACAATTTCATTTGTCAATTATATGTCAATATAGCTGATCTAGTTATCGGTTGTTGAAAGAAATGAGAGTGAATAGGAAAAGGTGGGCCAGCCCAGATTTTAACAATTTCAGGAAGGTGCTGCATGGCTAGACCAGGAGAGAGTAGGAGAGCGGGTGGTGTTAGAATTCAGGAGTCAGGGATACTTGGGTGGAGCTGGCCCAGGGGACAACGTGGCTGGAACTGTTAGGTGAAACATGGATTCTGGGGAAGGTGCTACTCACTGTGAGCTGGGACTTAACACAGAGTTTTCCCAAAAGGAGTGAGGAGCACAGAGGGATGTGTATCTAGCAAGAACTTGGAACTTGACAGACATAAAGCCACTGACAAGATGCTGCCTGAAGCAGAGAGTGAAAGGGGGGAATATCCTGGCTGCTCCTTTCTTCTTGCCCTCCAGTCTGTCAACATTGCCTCCTATTGGATGAACCTGGCCAGAAACCAGTTAGCAAAGGAGCCTAGGAATTGTAGTTTTCAGCCACCCACTTCCTGTGGTACAAAGCAGAATAGAGAAAGTGTAGGAGTGGATCTAAGAGCAACCAGGCAAATGATCAATCAGCACGGGAACCAAAGGGAAATGACCTGTGAGTGACAACACCAATGTAGCCTGCGAACAGAGAGCCACGAAGTCTGGAAACACTAAAGAATATATCCAATACATGGTTTACTGATATTACATTAGAATATGTGGGTTCAGTGACATTAAACAACATGTTCAGTGTTTTGACCCTCATTAGTAGTGCATAGTTCAGTGAACTATGGAAATTGCCACAGTAATGGTACATTGATGCTTTTCCATCAATTTCTATACAGGCATCTGAGATCAGTTGTTTACCACAAAGTGTGCCTCTGATTTCCATTGCATAAGCCTACATCGTTAACATATCCCGAAAGAACTGTGTTCAATCTGTTTTTTTTTTAATCATCTGTTTCCATCTGCCTCCTGTACTTTAACTTGTTTAATTAGCTACTGTTAAACATTAAACTTCATCTCCAGTTTATTCCAGAGAGAAATATGAGCTAAGCTGCCACAAAGTAGACTTTTCTCATTCTCACATGCCTGGTTTCCTGACAAGCAACTGAGACCCTAGGGGTCAGGATGCACTGAAGAAATAAGACATTGGGTGTGTGACTGTGTGCCACAATTCATTTCAAAATGGAGGATTGCCATGTAGAAGTCTAGACATGCTATCTGCCTGCATGTAAGACATCAAAAAACATGAGAAGTGCCCCTGGAGGATCACAATTTGAATGGTAAGAAAGGAGTTGAAGTTTATTCCTGATGGACTTAGAAATGGAAGTTCAAAGAAAAAGGAATGTAATCAGGTTATTGGGTCAGAAGTTAATCTTAGAATCTTCAAAGACCATGCATGATGGGCAGGGTTTGTGAGCTATTTTCTCTTCCATCTTCCTATCTAAATTATCTGTTTTATGCTCACTTATTTGCCCAGGGTTTACCAACTCATTACTCCTTCCCATTTTTCTTGGCAACAAGTCTTGTAAAGCCTCCTTACATCTTTATTTCAGTCTATGTGTCTTGCTCATTCGCCAGCATGCAACTTTATTTCAGAGCCACATTTACTCCTGGTTTGTTCACTGTGGTTGCTTCCAACTGGGTCCCCATTTTGACTCATTTATTTAATTAATAAATCTCCCAATTTTTATTTCCATTTTGTAGCTAAAGTGATATTTTGAAAATCCTGGTCTAATCTAATTCCTTGGTTAAAACCAATGATTGTCTGTTTTCCTATTAACTGAAATCCATTACCATTTGTCACTGAACAGAGAAAAAACAATTAACTTTCTAGCATGGTGTACAAGACCCTTCCTGATCTGACTCCTACCTGGCTTTATAGCTCCTCTCCTGCAATTTCTCAATCTTCAAGGATATTGTCATTTTAAGGAAAAGAACCTGATTGAAAATAGTTCAGGTGTGGATGCAACAATTTTCAACATCTGTTTTGGCCTTCAGCATTGCTTATCAATATTTCCACTTCTCTACCTTCATAGTATATCATGGTATTGTATTTTCCCTGATGTCTAAATTGCTCTGTATGACTAGTTCTGACCAATGTGTTTTGTATGGTTGTGATGTGGACCACTTTCAGACTGGAACATTTAATCATTGTTGCAACACTTCCAACAGGATTTGATGGTTCTCAACATGGTGACTATTCTGTCAGTCTTCTTCCCTGAGTTAGACTTAGAGCAAAGCTCCAGGGTGATGAGTAACCTCTAATTATACAATTCTAAGTTTTGGTGATAGTTATTACTATAGTGCAGAGTTGGCAAACTTTTTCTGTTAAAGCTTTTCAGACCACATAGGTAGTTGATCCTTCAACTTTTTCTTCTTTATGATTCTTAAAATTATAAAAACAATTCTTGGTTCAGGCTCTCCAAAAATAGACCCTAGGCAGGATTGTCCAAAGGGCTATAGTTTGCCATCCCCAGCTATAATGTAACCCAATGTGTTTTGACTAATAGAAAAGACAAGAAGCAAAATACATGTGGTTCTTTCAGCACTTTTTCCATTAGTCTGTTCACTTCTTGCTCTTCTCTGGATCAGATTCCTCTGCTTTCTTGCCTTGCTCATGGCCTTATATAGTCAACAAAGATGGCTCAACATGGATGTCCTTGTCTCAACTTTTCAACTTAAGTATCTCTGGTCAGTTAGTTAAGTTCTCTGAAGACCATCTGACTGGTTACTTAGCAGCCATGTATTGGGTAAGGTATCCATCTTTGATCCAATCAATGTGAGCTGAGCCACCCTTTTGAGGAGGTGAGGTGGCAACAGATCTCTAGAAGAGACTATGAATTGGGAATGTTTATAGATGTTACTTTTTTTATAAGATTTTATTTATTTATTTGACAGAGAGAGATCACAAGTAGGCAGAGAGGCAGGCAGAGAGAGAGGAGGAAGCAGGCTTCCTGCCAAGCAGAGAGCTCGATGGGGACCTCCATCCCAGGATCCTGAAATCATGACATGAGCCGAAAACAGAGGCTTTAACCCACTGAACCACCCAGGTGCCCTATAGATGTTTCTGATAGAGTACTCTAACATTTGTATAGATGCTTTCTCCTACCCTTGTTCAGTATTGGTGGTATTTGTTTCTTTTCCCTGCTCTTCACCTGGCAGTCTACAACCATTGCTCGATTCAGTCTCAGTATCACCTCCTCTATGAAGTCTTTCATTAGCCATTCACATCACCTCACGTCTGCCATTCAGCTCACTAGGCAACGTTGTCTTCTCCTCTGTAATCCTATAGTACTTTTGTAAACATACCAAATCAAGATAATGTAATGATTACATGTATTCATTACATTAAAAAATACTATGGGATACTTGGGTGGCTCAGTAAGTTGAGTGTCCTACTCATGGTTTCGGCTCAGGTCATGATTTCAGGGTCCCAGAATTGAGCCCCACATCAGGCTCCACACTCAGTGGGGATTCTGCTTGAGGATTTCTCTCCCTCTCCCTCTTCCCCCTCCCCCTACTCATATGCACTTTTTCTCTCTCTTTCTCTCAAATAAATAAATCTTTAAAAGGGAGGAGCTTGATTTAATGGAAGAGAGCATAGTTTATTCACTGTCATAGCTGAGGAGATGCTACCTCCTCAGTCCTTGAGGGATGCTGCCCAATTATAATTTCTAACATTCCATATTTAGATTTGTCTTTGGCAACCATGGCTGAGGTCCTTAGTAACAATAATTAATACACAATAAAGAGGCAAAGAATTTATACTTTTCTTTAGTGGTATATAATCTTACATTTATTAAAATTAATTTTTCAGAAGTGCAGAAATTGCAAAAATCTATGGGCAGTGCTGTGTAAAACTTGACCCCGAGATAAAATTCTAGCCTGAAGGTTAACAAGAATTACATAAGTGCTCCCTGTAGCTTAAATCCACTTGATGAGTTTTTGTTTTTGTTTGTTCCTTTTGCCTCCAGTGTAGTAAAAGTTAACAGCCTTTTTTAGGGAGTTGGGATATAACTTCAGTTACCAAACTCTCACCAGCTGGCTTAACGTTAATAAAACATCAAGCTGCTAAATATGTCATGCCTTTTTGGTTCCAGCAGTTAACATGTATACTGAGTGCTTTCTGTTTCTGGAATGCAGGCCAAAGTAAATAGAACAATATGCATGAAATATTTATTCATTTTAAATTATTATTTGGCAACATATGGATCCCATAATGTCACCTTTTAAACATTTAGAAACTCTTTTTATGAACATGTAATGCATTCAAAAGCAAGAGTTCCCTTCTTTTAAAAAAATTACATTTTTAAAATCTAATTAGCATATAATGTATTATTTGTTTCAGGAGTACAGGTCTGTGATTTATCAGTCTTACACAATTCACAGCACTCACCATAGCACATACCCTCCCCAATGTCCATTACCCAGCCGACCCCATCCCTTCCATCCCCCTCCCCTCCAGCAACCCTCAGTTTGAGTCCTAAGATTAAGAGTCTCTTATGGTTTGTCTCCTTCTCTTGTTTCATCTTATTTCATTCTTTTCCTCCCTTTCCTTATGATCCTGTGTCTTGTTTCTCAAATTCCTCATATCAGTGAGATCATATGATATTTGTCTTTCTCTGATTAACTTATTTTGCTTAGCATAATATCCTCTAGTTCCATCCAAATCATGGCAAATGGCAAGAGTTTGGGGTTTTTGATGACTGTATAATATTCCATTATAGATATGTACTACATCTTTTTTTTTTAAAGATTTTATTTATTTGACAGAGAGAAACACAGCGAGAGAGGGAACACAAGCAGGGGGAGTGAGAGAGGGAGAAGCAGGCCTCCCGCCAAGCAGGGAGCCCGATGTGAGGCTAGATCCCGGGTCTCTGGGATCATGACCTGAACCGAAGGCAGTCGCTTAACCAACTGAGCCACCCAGGTGCCCCTACATCTTTTTATCTATCCATCTGTAGATGGACATCTAGTTTCATTCCATAGTTTGGCTATTGTGGACATTGTTGCTATAAACATTGGAGTTCATGTACTCCTTCAGATCACTACATTTATATCTTTAGGGTAAACACCCAGTAGCACAATTGCTGGATCATAGGATAGCCCTATTTTCAAACTGAGAAACATCCATACTGTTTTCCAAAGTAGCAGCATCAGCTTGCATTCCCACTAAAAGTATAGAAGGGTTCCCTTTTCTCTGCATCCTCGCCAACACCCGTCGTTTCCTGACTTCACAATTTTAGCCATTCTGACAGGTGTAAGGTGGTATCTTTTTGTGGTTTTGATTTGTATTTCCCTGATGCCAAGTGATGTTGAACACTTTTTCATATGTCTTTGGCCATTTGGGTGTCTTCTTTGCAAAATAACTGTTCATGTCTTCTGTCCATTTCTTTTCTTCTTTTTCTTTTTTTTAAAGATTTTACTTATTTATTTGACAAAGAGAGAGATCATAGGTAGGAAGAGAGGCAGGCAGAGAAAGAGGGGGAAGCAGGTTCCCTGCTGAGCAGAGAGCCCTATGTGGGCCTCGATCCCAGGACCCTGAGATCATGACCTGAGCTGAAGGCATAGGTTTAACCCTCTGAGCCACCCAGGTGCCCTTTCTGTCCATTTCTTGATAAGATTATTTGTACTTTGGGTGTTGAGTTTGATAAGTTCTTTATAGATATTAGACACTAGCCCTTTATCTGAAATGTCATTTGCAAATATCTTTTCCCATTATGTCGGTTGTCTTTTGGTTTTGTTGACTTTCCTTTGCTGTGAAAAAGCTTTTGATCTTGGTAAAGTCCCAGTAGTTCATTTTTTCCCTGGCTTCCCTTGTCTTTGATGATGTTTCTAGGAAGAATTTGCTGTGGCTGAGGTGAAAGAGTTTGCTGCCTGTGTTCTCCTCCAGGACTTTGATGGATTTCTGTCTCACACTGAGGTCTTTCATTCATTTTGAGTCTATTTTTGTGTGTGGTGTAAGGAAACGGTTCAGTTTCGTTCTTCTGCATGTGGCTGTCCAATTTTCACAACACCATTTGTTGAAGAGACTGTCTTTTTCCCACTGGACATTCCTTCTTGGTTTGTGGAAGACTCGTTGACCATAGAGTTGAGGGTCCATTTCTGGGCTCTCCATTCTGTTCCATTGATCTATGTGTCTGTTTTTGTGCCAGTATCATACTGTCTTGATGATTACAGTTTTGTAATAGAGCTTAAAGTCTGGAATTGTGATGCCACCAGCTTTGGTTTTCTTTTTCAACATTCCTCTGGCTATTCAGGGTCTTTTTTGGTTCCATATAAATTTTAGGATTGTGTGTTCCATTTCTTTGAAAAAAAATGGTGGTATTTTGATCAGGATTGCATTAAATGTGTAGATTGCTTTAGGTAGCATAGACTACCTATTTTCACACTATTTGTTCTTCCAATCCATGAACATGGGATGTTTTTCTATTTCTTTATGTCTTCCCCAACTTCTTTCATGAGTAGTCTGTAGTTTTCTGAATACAGATTCTTTGCCTCCTCAGTTAGATTTATTCCTAGGCATCTTATGGTTTAGGGCACAACTATAAATGGGATCGACTCCTTAATTTCTCTTTCTTCTGAATTGTTGTGGGTGTAGAGAAATGCAACTGATTTTGTGCATTGATTTTATATCCTGACACCTTACTGAATTCCTATATGAGTTCTAGCAGTTTTGGAGTGCAGTCTTTTGGGCTTTCCACATAAAGTATCAAATCATCTCCAAAGAGTGAGAGTTTGAGTTCTTCTTTGTCAATTCAGATGCTTTTTATTTCTTTTTGTTGACTGATTATTGAGGCTGGGACTTCTAGTACTATGTTAAATAGCATTGCTGATAGTGGATGGCCCTGCCATGTTCCTAACCATAGGGGAATAGTTATCAATTTTTTCCCCATTGAGAATGATATTCGCTGTGGATTTTTCATAGATGGCTTTTATGATATTGAGGTATGTACTCTCTATCCCTGTGTTGTGAAGAATTTTGGTCATGAAAGGATACTATACTTTGTCAAATGCTTTTTCTGCATCTATTGAGAGTATCATATGGTTCTTGTTCTTTATTAATGTATTGTATCACATTGATTGATTTGTGGTGTTGAACCAAACTTGCAGCCCAGGAATAAATCCTAGTTGGTTTGGTGAATAATCCTTTTCATGTACTGTTGAATCCTATTGGCTAGTATTTTGGTGAGAATTTTTATATCTGTGTTCAACAGGAATCTTGATCTGTAATTCCCCTTTATGATGAGGTCTTTATCTGGTTTTGGGATCAAGGTAATGCTGGCCTCATAAAATGAGTTTGGAAGTTTTCCTTCCATTTCTGTTTTTTGGAACAGTTTCAGGAGAATGGTATTAATACTTCCTTAAATGTGTGGTAGAATTCTGCTGGGATGCCACCTGGCCCTGGGTTCTTGTGTTTGGGAGATTTTTGATTACTGCTTCAATTTCCTTACTGGTTACTGGTCTCTTCAGGTTTTTTATTTCTTCCTGGTTCCATTTTGGTAGTTTATACGTCTCTAGGAATGCATCCATTTCTTCCAGATTGTCAAATTTGCTGGTGTATTGCTGCCCACAATATATTCTCATAATTGTTTGTGTTTCCTTGGTGTTCGTTGTGATATCTCATCTTTCATTCATGATTTTATTAATTTGGGTCCTTTTTCTTTTCTTTTTGATAAGTCTAGGCAGAGGTTTGTCAATCTTATTAGTTCTTTTTAAAAACAAGCTCCTGGTTTTGTTTATTTGTTCTATTGTTCTTTTGCTTTCTATTTCATTGATTTCTGCCCTGATCCTTATTATTTCTCTTCTCCTGCTGGGTTTAGGCTTTATTTGCTATTCATTCTCCAGCTTCTTTAGGTGTAGGGTTAGGTTGAGTATTTGCAACCTTTCTTGTTTCTTAATAAAGGTTTGTATTGCTATATGCTTTCCTCTTAGGACTGTCTTTGCTGCATCCCAAAGATTTTGAACACTTCTGTTTTCATTTTCATTTGTTTCCATGAATTTTTAAAAATTCTTCTTTAATTTTCTGGTTCACCCATTCATTCTTTAGTAAGATGTTCTTTAGCCTCCATGTATTTGAGTTCTTTCCAACTTTCCTCCTGTGGTTGAGTTCTAGTTTTAAGGTATTATGGTATGAAAATATGCAGGGAATGATCCCAGTCTTTTGGTACCTATTGAGACTTGATTTTTGACCCAGGATGTTATCTATTCTAGAGAATGTTCCATGTGCACTAGAGAAGTATGTGTATTTTGTTCCTTTGGGATGGAATGTTCTAAATATATCTGTGATGTCCATCTGGTCCAGTGTGCCATTTAAAGTCTTTCTTCCCTTGTTGATCTTTTGCTTAGATGATCTGTCCATTTCAGTGAGGGGGCTGTTTTAGTCTCCCACTATTATTGTATTATTGTCAATGTGTTTTTTTGATTAAGTTATTGATTAGTTTATAAAATTGGCTGCTCCCATGTTAGGGCATAGATATTTAAAATTGTTAGATCTTATTGGGCAGACCCTTTGAGTATGATTTGGTGTCCTTCTTCATCTGTTATTACAGTATTTGGTATAAATCTAATTTGTCTGATATAAGGTTTACCACCCCAGCTTTCTTTTGATGTTCATTAGCATAGTAAGTGGTTTTCTACCCCCTCACTTTAAATATGGAGGTGCCATTGGTCTAAAATGACTCTTGCTGACAGCATATCAATGGTTCTTATTTTCTTATCCATCCTGATACCCTGTGTCTTTTTATTGGGACAGTTAACCCAGTTATATTTAGAGTAACTATTGAAAGATATGAATTAGTGCCATTGTATTGCCTGTATGGTGACTGTTACTGTATATTGTCTCTGTTCCCTTCTGGCCTTTGTCACTTTTAGGCTCTCACTTTGCTTAAAGAACCTCTTTCAATATTTCCTTTAGGGCTAGTTTGGTGTTTGCAAATTCTTTTAGTTTTTGTTTCTCCTGGAAGCTTTTATTTCTCCTATTTTCAATGACAGCATAGCTGGATATAATATTCTTGGCTGCATATTTTTCTTGTTAGTGCTCTGAATATATCATGCCTGTTCTTTTGGGCCTGCCAGGTCTCTCTGGATAGGTCTGCTGCCAATCTAATATTTCTGCTGTGGTAGGTTACAGATCTCTTGTCCTGAGCTCCTTTCAGGATTTTCTCTTTGTATCTGGGACTTGTATGTTTTACTATTAGATGACAGGGTGTGGACCTATTTTTATTGATTTTGAGAGGGGTTCTCTTTGTCTCCTAGATTTTGATGTCTTTTCCTTCCCCAAATCAGGGAAGTTCTCTGCTGTAATTTACTCCAATATACCTCCTGCCCCCCTCTCTTTTTCTTCTTCTGGGATCCCAATTATTCTAATACTGTTTCATCTTATGGTGTCACTTATCTCTTGAATTCTCCCCTCATGATCCAGTAGCTGTTTATCTCTCTTTTCTCAACTTCCTTATTCTCCATCATTTGGTCTTGTATATCACTAATTCTCTCTTCTGCTTCATTTATCCTGGCAGTAAGAGCCTCCATTTGTTATTATACCTCTTTAATAGCTTTTTTGATTTCAACTTGGTCAGATTTTAGTTCTTTTATTTCTCCATAAAGGGATTCTGTAGTATCTTCTATGCTTTTTTCAAGCCCAACTAGTATCTTTATGATCATCGTTCTAAACTTTAGTTTTGACATCTTACTAATGTCCGTATTGATTAAGTCCCTGTCAGTAAGTATTGCTTCTTATTCTTTAAAAGATGAGTTTTTCCATCTTGTCATTTTGTCCAGAGAAGAATAGATGAATGAGAGAACAAAATGCTAATGGAATAACAACAACTCCAAAACAATATACACTAAACAAATCAGAAAAGACCCAAAACTGGGGGTAAAGAAAGAAAAAAAATGTATAGCTATAGCTATAGATAGATATATATCCAAACCCAGAAGAATCCTGAAGCATGCTCCTGCGCCACCCCTCCAGGTGGAGGAACGGGGGAGTCTTTCCACATCTGCCACTTGTGGTGTCCTTGCTCAAAGAGCAGTGGCATGACTGTATCTTGGATCACAGTTTAAGGTAACCCCAAACTGAGAACCCAATCCTTGGCTCCGACTCTGCAGCCAGATTTCCCGCTCCAATACCTGGGAGGTCTGCCATACTTGGGCACCCTGTGTCCTCCTGTGGCCCCATGGGTCTTGAGACCACACTGTCCCAGCAAGGGTCCACCCCCTGCTTAGCCTCTGGGACAACATCCCTCAGTGGAGCAGACTTTGAAAAGTTCAGGTTTTGTGCTCCACTGCTCCGCTGCTTGCTGGGAGCTGGTTCCTCTCCCTGCACTCTATCTTCCTATATATCACCTCAGATTCACTTCTCCACATGTCCTACCTTCCAGTAAGTGGTTGCTTTTCTGTTCATAGAATTGCTGCTCTTTTTCTCTTCAACTTCCTATTGCATTTGTAGGCGTTCAGAATGGTCTGATAACTATCCAACTGATTTCCTGGAACCAGATGAAATTTAGGTCTCCTACTCCTCCACCATCTTGTTTCTCTTCTTCAAAAGTTGTCTTCCTAAAAGGTCACTGAAACTTTGAAAATGCTAAAGTGTATGACCTGGGAACCCTTTTTAGGCATTTTAAGCATCAAAATGGTCAGTATCAGTCAGAAGACAGTCAATTGTTGGCTGATGGTGGACTCATTTTACTCAAAGATTAGCATATCCTTTTTCTTTCATAGGCAGTAAAATATTCTGCTTGAGTATTCTCTGACCTTGCTTAGGAGGAAAGAAACTTGTGGGACAGTTAGCAATGGAGTACAGGCTGGAAATCAAGAGGTGATAAAGAGGAGTAGGCAGTAGGTATTTAGGGAAAAAAGTAGTACACAAGTTGCTGAGGGACTAAGTAGAGAGAAGGGAAGGTCGCAAAAGAGGAGAAATGGTCCTTAGAGAAAGAATACAGATTGAGAAAAACAGGCCATCTTTTCAAAGAAATTGACCATCCATCCATATACTGACCCTCAGTCAGTGGCTATTGGACTTCAGGATGGTCTGATGTGTTACATGTCATTCCTGTGGCTAGGGACCCAAGAGACATCTCAAATTCTCTGTGAGGTCCTCCCAAGACATACATGCTGAGGTCCTCCCAAGACATACATGCCTAGGTACAGTTACCAGTGACAGGGTAACTAGGTATTATTGTATTTGAACCTAAATGCCAAGGCAGAGTTTTAATAATACGATTTGACAAAGTGGAAATCTCCTTTCTCCAAAGCCAGTTAGGCCCAATCAGCCTCACATAAATTAGGTTGTGAGTTTTTGACTTTCTGTACTCTCTGGTCCCCAAATTCTCAAACAAAGACTCTGGTTCACTCAGCATGAGAAAAGTAATGTCCAGTGACTACCAACAACAGGCAGTGTTGCTGGATCAAGTTGGACTAGGTTCCCTTCCAAAGCCACTGAACAGGAAGGAAAGAAATCATCTTAAGAGGGACCAAGAAATGGCAGGCCCTGCAGGAACAGTCATACACTCTTACTATCCCTCTGGGGAAGCAAGGAAGAAAGAGAAGAGAGGCCAGGCATACATAGGACATGACATTTATCCCTTCTGAAAGTAGGACCATCAGTATCCTTAAATTTTATCAACTCTTCCTCTCTTGGGAGGCCCTTGCTACTGATCCCAGGATGGTAGGAATAAGATTAGGTAAGGATGAGAAAGAAAGAAGAGAGTTTTGACTCCCCCTAGAGAACAGTCATGCCTCACTTTATTGGTCATACAAACATACAGTGGGCAGAATAGAATAGTGTCTACCAAGTGCAAGATTTATGTCATCCATGACCTTTGCTAATTTCTGTTGAACAAAACTTGTCAATTGCTTATAAGCCTCTGGTCCTTGGATCCTAAACAGTACCAATAATTCAGACTTTGACCAAATTCCTACCTGATATAACCATTCTTTTTATTTCTGATCCCCTTCCTACTGGTCTTCTTGCTGCCCACCTGCCTGCCTGACCATGCAGAGATCTATTGACTTCTGTTTGAATAACTTCACATCTTTCACTCAAGATTCCGATCCTTGAGTTTTAAAATATTAGGGATATGAGCCAGGCACACGTTCCCATAGGAAAGCTTTTTGTTTCTTTTTAAACAACAACAGAAGAGCTATTTACAAGGAGCCAATTTAGCAACATTCATTTCCAAAGTCATTTTCATTTTATAGGCTGTAAATAAATTTGCAAAATCATGTAACTTCATGGTAATAACATGACCTGGAAATTACAAGGTAATTAAACTCAAAGCATCTAAAGATAGTACTCCAAGAATAACTTACTTCTCCATGCTGGGGGTCAAGATTTTTTGCTACTAAGCACTAATGCAGAATGAATTAGTACTGTAAGTTCCAAGCTGCCACACTCCAGGAATTATGGGAGGCCGCCTCTATAGCTGCTCAGTATAATTGATGACCACATGGGGAGGAAGCAGTGGCGTTGTAAGAATGTTTGGAGATGACTTTTGACAAAAGTTTATTGGATTTTAAAACAGGTTCTGTGTTCCATAAGAAAGTGAATGTGGGCATTGAGGTGGCCTATATAAAGAACTGCTGCCCTCAAAGTCAGTGTGCAGTCAAACCTGGATCAGTCTAAAAGTTTGAAACTGGAGGTGATAGTTTGATGGTATAGCTTGAATTTAGTGATGCTGTAGAAAAGTCCTAGAAGAGATTTTTCTAGGGTAAAAATGGCAGAGTTTCAGATTGCAGTTTGCCCTGTCCAGTCTCGGTGGGAAAGGATCCAAAGCCAAGCATTTTTTCCTAGAACCTAAGGTCCACTTCCTGCCCCAAAGGTAGCTGGCCAGCAGACATGGTGGCCATCTTGATGCAGACACAGTTCTCTTGGACTGTCCTTATCGGCCTCATTAGGGGGGATTCTCTTTCTGCTGAAAAGAAAGAGATAAAATACTTGAGGTCACCTCCGTATTATCTTCTTGGGCCTCCTGAGAAATGATAAAGAGACATACTGACTTTCCTGCCTGTGGAAGAGCTGGCAGCGTCTGTGGTGTGTTGTGGCTCAGTTGTAGTGACGGCAAATGCACTAGGAAGAGAGTCCATGCTGCTGTCTCTTTAGGGCCTCGGGCTGACTACACCTTCAACCTCAGGGAACTTCTCTTCTCAATGTTGTCATCTCACATGACTTTTTTCTTCAAAGCTCTGCTTATCTTTCTTGAATCTTGCCTCTTCAGACCTAGGGAAAGTAACAGTTCCACTCTTATTAACCCTGTGTTAATGTTCTTTGTGTTTTCCCTACAACTGTCCACATCTTCCAAATTTCCCCTTCATTACGGCCTCATTGGATTGTCCTAATTTGAGTGAATCATCTGTTTCCTGTTGGAATGATGATTGATATTCTTATTAATGTTGGGGGGCGGCAGGGTATTAGTTAAATATTTGTCATTTTTATCTATTTTAATTTTTAACAGTATGTGATCTGTGGAATACAAGTTTTAGTTCTTTATGGATGTTTCTACTTTCATTTTACTGATTTATGAGCTAGAGTGTGGTCCATTTTTATAAATGATCCATGAATGTTTAAAAAGTCATGTTTTTTATGTGGAAGACAAAGTTCTACATAGATTCTTTCTACTAGAAAACAAAATCAGTGTTCTCATCAAGTCACAAGAGAGAACTTTAGACATGAATTTTCTCCCATACAGTGTAGTAACATGTGATTGAAAAATGTAAGTCAACCCCCCCCCATCTATAAAGAAAGAAGGATTAAAAGCTATTATGAGTAGAAAAACAGACCAGGGGACAAGTCAGGGCTGGGCCATCTGCTAAGTTCACTTACAAGCTCTATTTGCCTGGGCCGTATCCCCAGAACTTCAGGCTTTAGGAAAATCATACATAGCTCTATTCCAAAGACCTTTGGAGCACTCGTGTAATTAGACCTGCAAGTACCGAATCCATGAACACAAAGTGACCTGTGTCCAAATCCATTCACCTGTGTCACTAGCCAAGGTGCCCATCAGCCACTACACAGGCACAGTCTGAGCTAACCAAGGACAAAGTGCTGGTATGAATGCACACATATAGGTCATAGACATGAAGACAGTGTCTGGTGTGTGGAGTGCAAAGCACATGTGTGCTATGACTGCATGAAGCCAGTGAGGACAGGACATATGTGTTAACAGAAACCACAGAGAAAGCAGAAAGGTGAGCAATTCAGAGATTTCTATATTTTTCTCTTGGCCTTTGTTTTTGGAGCTGTTTCTATAAAGCTAATTCTAATAAGGGACATCAACACAGATCAAACTTTTAATTAATGACTGTTAACTTTTAATGCTTGATATTTTACATATCTTTAATCATTTTGTATGTTTGATTCACTAGTGACTGAAAAAGAGGAGATAAAATTTCTCATCATGATTGTGTTTGTCAATTTCTGCCTAGAACTTTTCTTCATCACTATAACTTACCTGTCCTGGATCCCATTTTCTGATCTTGGTTGTCCAGGGTAACAGTTATCTTTCAGTTAATTTACTCTAAATCATTACTGATTGGTAGTAAATTAATATGTTGTTGGAATCCATAGTCTATATCTAGAAAGCCCCTTTATCTTACAAATATGTTCTTGTTCTGAAAGATTCTACTCATAAGTCAAATAGACCACTAATGCCTTTTGTGGCTATAGTTAATGGGTTTTTTGATCTAGTGTGTTTCTTTGCTCATATTTATAGCAGCATGCATCAATGAGAGTCCCAATGTTGAGAGTGCATAATTAGAGGTTCTTTTGTATTAACTTAAATTATATATCTTCTCCACAATGGGGAAGAGATGAAATGCATGTTGGGAGTCATAGCAGACATATGTAATTCAGGTCCCTCTTCAAGAAAGAGCTCCCTGTTCAACTGCAAGATGTGTGATTAGCTGACAGCCTCTAGATTTTCCTTCTTTGGTGAACCCTAGCTTTTGAACCAAGGTCATGGTCTTTCCAGGGAAGCCCCAGATCATGGCTGAGCAGCACAATGGTACATGGCTTAACATTTTATACCCAATGAAAGACTCCAAAGCTCAACCTGCACCTTGCATTGCCAGATCTATAGACCCTCCCTGTCCAATTCAGCTTTCTCTTTATTCCTTTTACAAATGTTACTTTTCAATAAATTTCATGCACTCCTAATTCATTCTTAACATCTACTTCCCAGAGGACCCTGCTGACACCAGAGTTAACCAAAAACGTTCATTTGAATCCAGTTCTCTTATTTTCTCTCTGTGCTGCTTTTATAATCCTTCTACCAAAGATTTTATTTCAGTGGTGGAAACAGTTTTTATTTCAACCAGTGAAGTAATGTGCACAACAGATTCATCAATATGTTCAGGAAACCATTAGTTCATAGTACTTTTACAGCTCTTGCTCAGTCATCTAGTATTTTGCCTGAGAAAACTCAATAACATTGGGGCACAAATGTTAGGTTACAGATGCCATTGATCTCCTCCAGTGTACTGCAAGGGACTGATCCATTGATTGCTTCTGGGGATGCCAGTCTGCATCCATGTGAAGAAAGATCATGCAGGGAGATGTGATGTTTTAGGCAGTTTCAGTTCTCAGTGGAAAGTGTTTGTTTTAAGAGGTTTGGTCTTCATCTATACCTTCACTGTTCTTTAAAAAAAAGAGGGGGTATGCCTCCGTCAGAAAGGATGAATACCCAACTTTTGTAGCAACATGGACTGGACTGGAAGAGATTATGCTGAGTGAAATAAGCCAAGAAGAGAAAGTCAAGTATCGCATGGTCTCACTTACTTGCGGTGCATGAGGGGCAAACTGGAGGACAGTGGCAGAAGGAAAGCAAATGGGAACTAGGGTAATCTAGGGAGGG
>PITA01018868.1:0-39198 GCA_004023965.1 Spilogale gracilis | reverse complement strand
ACAGCAAAGTTTGATTTTTCTCAACATCTTCTTAGAGAGGGAGTGGGAAGACGACTATTTCCTTCACATGGTAATTGCACAGGGGAGATGAAGCCCACCCCAGCTCCCACATGGGTAAATTTGTCCTCAGCCTGTGAAATGGTCTCTGATTTACACACAGAATTCATTCTTAGGGAGTCTGAGTACAGGTTTTCCATGTCCTTGCTCCTCGGGAAAAGAAAAGAGAAGGGGGGAGAAAGAAAACCCAGAATCTTACGGTACCAAAGGCCTTTCTTCATTTACCTCAGTTTCATTGTCTCACTAATCCTTGCTTAGTATTGATTTGTTGAGCACAGTGATTTAAAATAAAAATACCTTCACAAAAATGTCTGCGTGCCTTAGAGCGAGCGAAAGGGCCGATGCTGCCCTGGATAGTTGCAGGAAACTCTGGACGTGGAGGGCCATAAACATGCACAGCCTTCCCGGGGTGCAGGGGCTGGGGCGTTGTGGGCAGTGAGGTACTGCCCCATCCCGGGTTAAGAACAGCTCCCGCACAAAGATGTGCGGGCCGCTGACGTTTTAAAAGCTTTCCTACAGGGAAAATGATTTGTGAGTGTTTGGCGAACAAAACCTCTGTGTAGCTCTGTGTCACGTCCAAGGTCAACTTTGGACTTCTCAAACTTCCATGTTTATGAGAACAGACAACGATTCTTTAGCCTCGTGCATGTGAAGAGCTCCACACTGCTTTGTGTGCAAAGGCAGAGCCTAAGGTGCGGGAAGAGGGGGTTTCTGTCCTGTAACTATGAACTTCAGCGGGAATCTCAGAGAAATCAGCGTAAATCCAGAGAGCAGGCCGAATGGCTTAAAGATGAAATGTATTTGGTCTGTTTCAGTTGCCTCTGGGTAGTTCCCAAGGACACGTGCTTTTGTGGCAGCTCAGGTCTGTGCTGGGCTAGCTGTTAAAGGGGTAGAAGTTCATAAGCAGAGCGCAGGAGGAGACAGCCTTTTTTTCTTTTTTTTATTGTTACTAAATTTTTTTTTTCAGTGTTCCAAGATTCATTCCCCATTCCCCACACCCAGTGCTCCACGCTTTAGGTGTCCCCAGTACCCACCACCAGGCTCTCCCATCCCTCTACCCCCTCCCTCCAAGTCCCTCAGTTTGTTTCTGTGTCCAAAAGGAGACAGCCTTTATAAGTAGGCTCGGGACCAGAGGGAATGTGACTGGTCAATTATTCAATGCAGAGGACAGAAATAAACTGAGTTGAAAGATCACTCGGGTCTCCATGTTCATGGAAATCCTGGTGATTGTGAATACGAGCCCTTAACCAGAGAGATAACCCTTGTCTCCCTTAATAGTCAAAGTCCTGAGTTAGAGAGGAACACTCTATTGGAAACACACACCAAGAAAGCACAGGTAAGTTAGATAAGCAGGTAATTAAAAAAATAGATTCTGAAGACTAATAGTATAAATGAAAGACATTTAGAGGGGAGGAGACTGTGTCAATCATTTAAGCTTTGTCAGCTATCCTGATGGCAGAGAGGAGACAGGAAACGAGGTGTCCTGGACTTCTGGAAGACAAGGTTCTGCTCCCATCAATTAATCATTTGATCCAAATATCACACACAGATCTGCAAAGTTTAGGAGAATTCCCAACATCCCCAAACCAGTATCCCTAATGAAAAGGAATATGCCCCTTCTTACTTTCCCTTCGCCTTGACCTTCAGGTTTCTTTTGTAAACTCTTTTCTCCTTCAAATATTTCTTTAGAATTGGGAGGTCATGGGGATAAAAAGGGAAAGAGAGAAGAATTCAGAGCATTTTTAGAGCTGGATGGGAGTATCTAAAACATTCCTGCTCTCCTCTGTAGATGAGCAGAGAAAAGGAATGCTTCTAGAAGGAACTTCCAAATGCAGACTGATTCAGTGAAGTCTGGGCTGGGGCCTGAGATTCTGCCTTGTTACCAAGCTCTGGGATGATGCTGACCACGGACCACTCTCTTGGGTACCAGGGAGTAGATCAAGTGACTAGCTTCAGGTTTTACAACTAGTTAGTGGTTACTCCAGTGACCATAATAATTATCAACTAATTTCAGACAGTCCACAGCTGTGTCATTTCAAGCAAGTTCCTGAAACACTGAGTTACAGTTTCTTCATCTATAAAAAGTGTCGTTTATGGGATTCATGACCCCTTTGGCTACCTAATGGGGATAGCATTGTCTTCATATAGACCTTTATTTACAAAGGAGAGCAATGTAAAGGAAAATTTTGAGGTGGGAGCCAGGAGTCCTCGGGTGACCCAACTATATGACCAAAGGAAACACTCCAGCCTCAGTTTCTTCCCCTAAAAGACGAGGTTGGCCTGGGTCACTTTTAAGACTTAATATCCTTTTTCCCCAACTCTAAATAGAGTTTATTAGTTTTGATAGGTAGTTTTTTAGACAGCTTCCTTCTGGGCAGATACGAAAGTACCGTAAGAACTGGCTTTAGCCCTGTGCCAGGCAGTATTCTAAGAACTTTCCACATAATAACTTCCTGAGTCTTCACGACAACCCAGTGAGCTGTAGTTTTCCTGCCCCCTCACAGCTCTGGCTGTGAATACTAGACTTACTCAGATGTGGGAAGGCTTGGCCTCAGCTGACCAGCGTGGAGGAGACGGAGTCCACAGAGCTCTTCTAACAGTTAGTGGCTGCTTTTAAAATTTAAAAATAAGTTGGGGTGCCTGGTGGCTCAGTTGTTTAAGTGTCCAACTCTTGATTTCGGCTCAGGTCATGATGTCAGTGTTGTGGGATCAAGCCCTGCATCAGGCTCCATGCCCGGCAGGGACTCTACTTAGGATTCTCTTTCTCCCTCCCTCTGCCTCTCCTCCCTATACTCTCTCTCAAATAAATAAATAAATCCTAAAAAAAATATATAAAAGTTAATTTATCATCCACTCAATTTGCTATATGTATTTATTAGGTGTACTAATATAGATATCGAGACTTTGGTATAGACAGTAATACCAACAATAACATTTTTGTTTTTTAGTTCCAAAAGAAAATTCCTTCTAGTTTTAACTGTCTACCACATGGAACGTAATGTTCCTAGTTTAAGTAGGTACAGTGATTTCGAGTCGTGCTATCTTTATTCCTGCAACGTATCAGTGGTCCGTTAAATACTAAGTTCTTGAACATTAGCAGAGACCCATAATTGCCCATGATTTCTATGGGAAAACTGTCCTTGCTCCACTCAAGGACACGTTTTTTAAAGAACATAGTGGGAGAAGGGGGGGCATGACACTGTTTGCAGGCTTGCAACATTCTAGTGCCTGGGGATTCCTGGAGTTATGCCTCTTCTCATTCTGTCACCCAAGCTGAATGCCATCTCATGACATCTCTCCAAGCCCCTTAATTGCAAATCATTCCAATGCCACGCAGTCCCGGCATACTCCGGTATGCTGTCAGGCATCTACGTTCCGGGCTGTCTCACAAGATGAGTCATCTCAGAGTTAACTTGTTTTTTCAGGAAAAAGGGGTAAAAAAGGGTCTGGGCATTTAAGACACCCACCTGCTTCATGGTGAGTTATGATACCTGTCGAAGGATGGGGAATATATCTTTTAAGGAAATGCCTCTTGAGACCTTCGTGGTGCTACTTGACATATATATGTAACAGATGCCTTTTTTTAAAAAAAAGATTTAATTTATATATTTGACAGAGAGGAACACAGCGAGAGAGGGAACACAAGCAGGGGAATGAGAGAGGGAGAAGCAGGCTGCCCGCTGAACAGGGAGCCGGATGTGGGGCTCCATCCCGGGACTCCAGGATCATGACCTGAACCGAACGCAGTCGCTCAACCAACTGAGCTGCCCGGGTGCTCCGACAGATGCTATCTTTCCTATCTACATTTATTCCACTCCATATCGTCCTGCGCTCGCAGCAACCAGGAGAAGTAGGTACTCCCTTCCCTTCTGCAGGGAAAAAATGGAAGGTCCCAGCAGCCAGGGACTCACTTTCACGGGGTAGTGTCAGGACTACAATCAGGACCCTTGTTTTTATGTCTGGGGGCTTTCTTCACTCCGCCAGGCTACGATTCTAACATCTTACAAATGTCCTGTGAGAACGTCCATATGAAATATATGCTCTTTCTAAGTCTGTTTACTTCTGGGGAAAATTTAAGAGACATTAATAACTTTTTTCCCCCTTTCTCAAGTCCCTGCGAAGAAACGACAGTCTCTGCAGAGCTTCTTGTCCGGGCCTTGGAAGAAATCCAAAACTGTCATGTGTTTTCCATCTGGCATTCTTTCAAGAATCTCCCTGCTGCTTCCTACAGCCTGGAGGCCATTGTGCAGAACTCGGCAGAGCGCCCCCTGCAGGCCGACTGGGGCAGGAACCTGGCCGCGGGGAGCCAGGGCGGTCGGGCAGACCCTTGCTAAGACAGAAGGGGCCCCCAGGACACTGCTTTCAAAAGTAGACGACTACCTGCTGATGTGTCATGCAACCTCTTCTTTTTATTAGTTTTTATTTTTTTTTCCATATGTCATGCAACTTCTTTTTTTTTTTATAAACTTAACTTTTTATTCTTCTGATTGCCCAACAGGTAAATATTAATAGAGAAACACAAGCACACCTCTCCAAGGAATACATTAATTCCCTAAGACAGTACAATTTTTTTAAATTTCATTTATTTTTATCTTTATTGTTACTTAAATTTTTTTTCCAGTGTTTCAAGATTCATTCCCCCAAGTGAATTTTTACAGTGTAATTCAATTTATGAAAAAAAATTCACCTTGGCTTTCCTGCAGCAGTCATGGGTCACGGGTTTGAAAGGCAATACGGCAAAAAAACACTAGAACTTCCCAAAGAAGGTCGATGGGGAGTGGGCCCCTCACTGCCCCCAGAGCTGTCCCACCTCCCCAGGCCCAGCCAGAGAAGACCAATGAGACGACGATGTCACAGCTTTGCTGAAGCTTAGAAATCTGTATTTACAAAGGGGTGTGCAATCCATGTTTTCCTTCTGAAATAGGTCAAGAAAGTGAAACTTTGGAAGGTGATCAATCTATAAGATCTGTACAGTGTATGCTGAGAACAACTCAGTCATTGTTACCCAGATTCTTTTTTTTTTTTAAAGATTTTATTTATTTCTTTGACATAGAGAGACAGCGAGAGAGGGAACAGAATCAGAGGGAGTGGGAGTGGGAGAAAAAGACTTCCCACTGAGAGGAGCCCGATGTGGGGCTCAATTCCCTAGACCCTAAGATCATGATCTGAGCTGAAGGCAGATGCTTAACAACTGAGCCACCTAGGCACCTCTGTTACCCAAATTCTAAAAAGCACCTGCAGCCCTCCTTGTCACCACCTCCACAAGCTGAAGTCAATCAAGGTGGAAGAGAAATAAAGATGGCCTTGCCTAAACATTCATATGTGAATGAGCCCAAGTGTGAATCCATTTTTATGTATTAAGTGTGTTTCTGATCATTTGAGCAGATTCTTGTTCCTTCTCTTCCTCTTACCTCTTCTCTTTTGCCTTTGCTCACTCCGTTAATAAGCACTGAAAAGGCATTGGGACAGTCTGTTATTTAAGGACCCCTGTGGACAATCCCAGGACTTCTGGAGCTGAAAAGGAAATGAATAACTACTCAGTACCTTTATAAATGAGGCAAAGCAAGAGCTAGGACGTTGAGTCAATGGGATAATGCTTGAGGGCTATCAGACAGAGCCAAATTCCTGGTGCTGAGGCCCTCAGAGCTGCCCTGTCTCTTGTCTCCTCCTCTGCTCTCAGGCAGAACACGGTCTCTGGAATCCCGTATGTGAGAGCCAGTCCCCAGGGAAAACAGCTTAGCACTTAGTCAACCTCAAATTTAGAGTTCCAGATGACAAGGAGGTTCCCTTCCGTGTGTCTTTTCCATTAGGCATCATGGCACCTCTATGACTTTCCTATGGCTGTCATTACAAATTACCACAAACTGGGTGGCTTGGAAAAGAGATATTTATTCTTTTGCTGCCTGAAAGGTCAGATACCAGAAGGTGTTGGCAGGGTCGCACTCCCTGCAAAGACTCCGGAGGGGATCCCTCCTTGCCCCTTCCAGATTCTGGTGGTTGCAGGTGTCCCTTACTTGCAGCTGCCTAAATGCCATCTCTACCTCTGTGGTCACCTGGTCTTCTCTTCTGTGCCTGTGACTTGTTTTCTTTGTCTTAAAGAGTACTTGTCATTAGATTTGGGCCAACCCAGCTAACCCAAAGTGCTTTGCTCATCTTGGGATGCTTAATTTGATTGCATTTTTTTCCCCCAAATTAAGTCACATTCACAGGCTCCAGAGGTTAGGACGTAGATACATCTTCTTGAGGGTCACTGTTGAGCACACTCTAGCACTATGTTAATAAACTCTCAGAAACACCTCAAATCTTCAGTGTATATGTGGTAAATTCCATGTTTGCTTTTCCCAGGGTGTGTGTCTTGCACCCAGTTTTGAGGAGCTATTTTCCAAATGAATATCGTGGTGGCATGACTTTGGCAATGTGCTGATTTGACATAACAAAGTGAAGCAGTAAGCAGGTTTTTCTATTAGGTTTTTCTTTTTTGCTGGCTGTAGGATTCCTTAGAATCTTGAAGAAGCTGATAGGCATCATGGCTTTTCAGAAATGGGGTTCAGTGCACGGCATTCCCCAGGTGAATATGTTTTTGAATGATTATGTCTTGTTTGGGTTTCCCAGGCGGCCGGATTTCAGAGCAGTCTTAAGTGCAAGCTTTCCACTGGGGACTATTACCCAGGGAACCAGAGAGAAGGATAGGGCCCTTCACTGAGCCAAGGAAAGTCAACCAAGAGTCTGGCTGCTTCCCAGTCTGCTGGCAGCCTGATCACATGGCCCAGTCAAAGAGTGGATGAAATGTGCTGGGGGGCTCTCTACATGGGGAAGGAAAGAGACAGCAGTTATCCACTGGGTCCCTCACTGCGTAGTTTACTTTCCTTACCTGTGTAGGCTCTGCATCTAGTTCTAAGCACCTAGAAGGTCCTCATCTGCTTTTGTGTAAGCACAGCATGAGCACAGGCAGGAAGCAGGTCAGAGCCTACCCAGAAGTGGTCATACCACAGTCACTGGATTAGGAGACACCTGAGACCCCACGAATCTGCAGCTGTGCTTGACCAGTGTCTGACATGTTCCTGGGCCCATTAGTTCAGAGAACATTCCATGAAACAAGTGCTCCATGAAAGGCTTTTTGAGAAACCACCTTCGTTATTAAATTGCTATGATACATCCTTTCATTCACAAATTTGCGTTAATCCTATTTATGCATACAGATATCACCATACACTCTCTCAGTTCTATACTTTGGAGACAGTGTCATTAGTTTAATTTGACATTTTTTACTATGCCTTTTACAATTTTAACTCATCTTGGAAGAGCTACTTACACACATTAGAAATAACATTCTTGGAGGTGATTTGATTTTAACTTTGTTTCTATTCATATCTTCAGACTGCATACTATGAAAATAGGAGAGTTATTTAGGGTATGAAATACTTACAGTCCTGTTCTTTTGGATGATGCAATAAATACTATCTTACTAACAAAGATGGTATAAAGAGATGCAGTAAATACTATCTTACAACATTTTCTTATCTACTTGGTGGGAAAGAAAAAGAGAAAAGAAGAAGGAAAAGAAAAACCATTGTCTTGTCCAAATTTGGGGACAGTTCCATTAAACAGAAGAATCAGTAAATGAATATGTTTCCCTGGGGCACCTGGGTGGCTCAGTCAGTTAAGTGTCCAACTCTTGATTTTGGCTCAGGTCATGATCTCAGGATTGTGAGATGGACCTCCATGTTGGGCTCTGTGCCCAAAGTGGAATCTGCTTGAGATTCTCTCTCTCTTTCTCCCTTTGTTCCTCCCTCACCTCTCAAAATGAGCAAATACAATCTTAAAAAGAAAAAAAAAGAGGAAAATGTATTCCTTTGCAATAA
Source organism: Spilogale gracilis (assembly GCA_004023965.1). Lineage (NCBI taxonomy): Eukaryota > Metazoa > Chordata > Mammalia > Carnivora > Mephitidae > Spilogale > Spilogale gracilis. The sequence goes on along the minus strand of PITA01018868.1, from coordinate 31,279 downwards.
TTGTAACTGGCTGATGTTGAGGGTGAGAGGACAATAGTGATGGAGAATGAGGCAAAAAAGAATATTGATTATTCCTGGTGATAAATCATATATGGTCACGTTTGCAAGAAGAGATTCAGAAATTGCAGAGGAGCTGGTTTTCAAGAGATCTTCTCTGCTTGCTGGTGTCTGTTTTATGAATGGTTAGTTGGTGTGGAGGAACCATGAATCACAGCAAGCCCTTGTCCTCTCCATGGCAGGCACACGAGGGGTATACGTTCCCAACAGAGCCAGCAAAGTAAGAATTATCAGGAAACCCAGAGCTGACAATTTCATTTCCGTCTGGCTTTGGTATTGCCATCAGTGAAATAAGTCAGAACCATGGGTGTAGAGAAAGGAGGAGGCAGAGGGGCTGGTGAAGGGTGGGACAAAGATTCTTTTTAGAAGTCTGGAAATGTTCTTTTGGGAACAACGTAGTAAAAGCAAAAGACCCTAGACTTTATAGCCAGTAGACTTAAACGGAATGTCTGGATCCTTAGCTTATGAGCTATGGGGGCCTTGGGATAGTTGTTTAGCTTCTCGGTCTCAGTTTACTCATCTGTAAAGTGGAGAGAATAATATTATGTCACTTAGTAACAAACAACGGAACACTCTACTCAATTTAGTCTAAACAATATAGGGGTACTTCGAGGCAAGATGGCTCCTGCATTTCTCCAAATATATAACATAATAATGGATAAGAAGACATAGCTGGGGCTTAAAAACCCATGTAAAAATAAATCTAAGGATCACAATCGAAAAATAATACAAAGGCAGCATTGGCTAGAAGTTTGTCCTGGGCAGCATTACTACAAGGAAAAGAAAGGAAAGAAAGGAAAAAAAAAAATGGAAATAAGTTCACTGCCTGACATCTGGGCTTGGGTGGGCCTTGAGGCTACAAATGAATATGACAGAGGAGAAAGGATAAAGGTGCAGCATTGACCAGGATCTCAGTCAATTCATCCTCACTCGGTGGTTAGATCCATGATATGACAGAGGGTGAAATTAGAGCCTAAGGGATTAAGGGAGAAGAAACACAGAAGTTGTAAAATGGTATGCATCTACCAATGTCACCTCAAAAACAAACAGCAAAAACTGATAGAATTATAAGGAAAACTGATTAAATTTTAAAAACCTGAGATAATTTAAAATATCCAAAATGATGGGTTGAGCTGACCTCCACTTGGTAAGAATAAAGAAAATAAGAAGAGAAAATAAAACTCTGTTCTAATCAATATAAAGAGAATCCTACAACTCCCAAATGTAGAATATATATTATTTCCACACACATAGGGTATTTATAAAAATTTACTATGTCTAGATCACAAAAATATTATCTACAGTTTTCAAATAACCAGTCTCATATCAATAATCATTTCCAATGAAAAGCAATTAAGGTAGAAATCAACAACAACAAAAAAGAATAAAAATGGACAAACATATATTGGGAAATTTAGAAATGTATTTCCAAATAATGCATGGTATATTAGTTTTCTATGACGGCTATAACCAATTACCACAAACTTAGTGGCTTAACACTATAGAAATATTATTTCCTCATAGTTCTGGAGACCAGAAGTCTGATATCAGTATTATAGGCTGAAATCAAAGTGTTTCCAGGGTCATGCTCCTTTTGAAAGCTCTAGGGAAGAATTTGTTCCTTGAATCTTCTGGTTTCTAGGGCCTCCAGAAGTTCTAAGGCTTGTGGCTACATCACTCTAATTTCTGCCTCTATAGTCATATGCTTCCTCCTCTTGTCAGAATGAAATCTCTCTCTGCTCCTATCATTAAAGGATACATGTGATTGCATTTAGGGCCCACCCTGATACCCAGGATAATTTCTTCATATTAAGATCCTTGAGTTATTCATATTTGTGAAATATCTAATAAAGTAATATTCCCAGGTTCCAGAGATTAAGACATGGGGTGCGTATTACTCAGCCTATCGCATGAGTGAATGAGAAAAATCACGGTGACAACTGAATGGTAATACAAGTCCTATATATCAAGCCTTGTAGAATGCAGCAAAAATCATACTTAGTGGTAAATTTGTAGCCTTAAATACAAATACATTAAAAAAGACATTTAAAATAAACTACACAAGTCGTTGAATCAGAAATCAAAACAATATCCACCCAAAGCTACAGGCCCAGTGTCATTGGCAAATTTTTGGAAACTTCAAGAAACGAATATTCCCCATGTTATACGAACCATTTCTGAGTTCAGAATTTTATCAGGCTGATAGAACTCTGATGGAAACAAGACAGAAGAGTACAAGAAAATTATAGACCAATATCATTTATAATAATAAATTCAAAAGTCCTAACTAAAATACAAAAGATTGAATTCAGTAAGAATTAAAAAATATATAGTGACAAAGCAAGGTTTATTCCAGTAAATTTAACTTTGGTTTAATATCAGACAATCTCTCGAGGTGCCTGGTTGGCTTAGTCAGTTAAGCATCCAACTCTTGATTTCTACTCAGGGTTGTGAGATTGAACCCCACATAGGGCTCTGTGCTCTCTCCCTCTCCCTCTGCCCTTCCCCTACCCCTTACTCACATGATCATTTCAATAGATGTCCCAAAATCATAAGGTAGAAGTCTTCCCACATTCACAATTAAGAAACTAAAAATCTTTAGCAAGGTAGGACTGGAGAGATGCCTCCTTAACCTGATAAATTGTGTCCATTAAACACTGGTAGTAGGCATCATATTTACTTATGAGATTTTAGACGTTTACCTGCTAGATTGAGGAGAAAGCTTGCCTGCATTCACTGCTACTGCCAATTTTCTACAAAATCCATTCTCCTTTCTCCCATTGTTGGAGAGTCTCAGGTAGGCATGTAGCAGTCCAGCCAGCCTGTAGTTCCCCATTTCCTGTGGCATGTTATGTAGTTGTGTGACTAAATTCTCTCCAGTGGAATGTAAGAAGAAGGCTTGTGCCCTACATAGGGGTCTGCATCTGCACACATGGGTGCATCCCTTCCAAACTTTCTTTCCTTCTCCACTAGCTGGCACTTGGAAGTGGCATGATATAGCTTCAAGCATGCAAGTGATGACAGTCCTGCAGATGAAGAAGTTACAGGAAGGAGGGAAGTATACTGAAGGACCTTGTAGAATAGTGTTACCCCTCCTAGCTGGCCTGCTCGTGTTGGGGTAAGTGACAAAGAAATAAAGCTGTGCATCTTTGAAACCACTGAAGCTTTGTATCTCTTTGGTATAGCAGCTTGGTCTTACCATACCCACAACCTGAAATAACAAATACCTATCTGTGTGGCAGCTGAGGACATCACACCCCATGGTAGAGCAATTGAGCTTCAATAGCATTTGGTGTCTTAAAAAATATGCAGAAGGAAATACGTCATTTTTAAGATGCTGGGTCGCAGATACACTGATACTTGTATAATTTTCTACTCTTTCTACAGATTTAAGATATGAAATAATAAGAATGAAAGACAAAAAATGAAAAAAGGAATTTACTGGCTATAGATACATCTGACTTTAAGATAATCTCAGTTCTGCTACTTACTAACATGTGTCCAAGAATCGTTTCATTTTTTTTTTTTTAAAGATTTTATTTATCTGACAGAGAGAAACACAGCTAGAGAGGGAACACAAGCAGCGGGAATGAGAAAGGGAGAAGCAGGCTTCCCGCCGATCAAGGACCCCAATGTGGGGCTTGATCCCGGGTCTCCGGGATCATGACCTGAGCCAAAGGCAGTTGCTTAACCAACTGAGCCACCCAGGCACCCCAATCGTTTCATTTTTTACTTTGTTCTGCCTTACTCTGGATTTTGGCTTCTCCTTCAAATGCCCTTCCTGATCACAAGAGGGCTATTAGCATCTTCTGGAATTCATGAGCCTCCTTCATTACAAATAGAGACCATCTTTGCCCCCAAGTAGGTAAAACATTCCTTCATCAAATATTGAATGAGCTTTTATTCTTTGCCAAGTATTCATGACACATAAATGACTTAGACAAGAATCCCTACATGGAAAAGCTCAGTCATCAGGCTAGACATCCACAAATATTTGTTTTTCTTTGTACATCAAGATTGTTTTTTAAAAATCCTCATTTTCTGCAAATTATGGTGTATGTAGAATTGACACCCATTCTACCCTGTGTAGGCTCCTTGTCCATGAATATGGGATGTTCACATCTTCTCCCCAGTTTTACTGAGATATAATTGATATACAACACTATAGAAATTTAAAGGGTACAGCATGATGACTTGACACACTTATATTGCAAAATGACCACCCCAATAAGGTTAGTTAACAACCATCATCTCATATAGTTTTAAAAAAAATCGTGTTTTCCTTGTCATGAGAACTCTTAGGATGTGTTCTCTTAGTAACTTTCAAATATACCATACAGCGTGTTAGCCATGGTCATCATCTTGCACATTACAACCCCACTATTTATTTACCTTCTCACTTGAGGTTTATTCCTTTTGGCCACCTTCATCCATTTCCCCCAAAACCACCTCTTGTTTCTGGTTACCACAAGTATTTATACACTCAACATCAGGCCACCTAAATATATAAAGCAAATACTAACAGAACTAACAGCAATAGCTCACACTTTACTCATTCTCTCTGCTCTAAAGACTTTCACTTCTTTTTCACTAGGAAAGTTTTAATGTTTCTTCCTAAGCCCCTCAGGACATCTTTCTAAGGAATGAAAAGAAATGAGTTAGTGATTGGGATGACTTCTCTCTACTACAATGTCATTGCTTAAGAGTTAGACTTGTTGGGCATCATCCCAAAGCAAGTTGATTTTTCCCTCCTATGCTTTCCTATAGAAGTTTGTTTATAACATCAGTATAATACTTAGATGTGGAGACACAACCACCAACAACATTATGTCTCTTACATTGTACCTGTTTCTTAGGGATAAGAATTCCCAATTATTTGCTTTTTAGTATCAGTCTTCTGGATCATAACAGAGACTGTGGAAAAGAATGCTGATTGCTTGTTTCATTTCTCCTTCTTCAACAACAGACTCATTATGCTTATTTAAAAGAACTGTTTCCCACCCTCCCTTCCACAGAAAAGTGGTCAATGTGAAAGTGGATATTTTTGGACAGGACTTCCAGAAAAATTCTGTTTTAAATAGGGCTGACTCAACTAGGAGGCAAGCGTCCCTCTTCTAATTTCTGGATATAATTTGTTGTGATGATTGAAGCCCCAACATCCAACTTGTGACCATGAGTCAACCTTGAAAATATAAGGCAAGTGCTAAGGGTAGTGAGCAGAAACATAGGAAAAATGCAGAAATATAGAGAAATCATGTAGACAGCATTGTATTGCTGGGCTGTCTACCTTTGGACTTTTTTTTTTTTTAAGATTTATTTATTTGAGAGAGAGAGCAAGAGAGACAGAGAGAACATGCATGTGAGTGGGGCAAGGATAAAGGAAAAGGGAGAGAAATCCTCAAGCAGAGTCTCCACTGAGTGTGGAGCCTGATGTGGGGCTTGATCCCAGAACCCTGAGATCATGGCCTGAGCCAAAACCAATGGTTACACACTTTACTGAGTAACTCAGTCTGATGGGGTTAAACATATTCTCTATAAATTTGAGGTCGTATCATTAACTAAGTTGACTCTAAGAAAAATGATCCCTCTGTTTTGTTGCAGTCTGAAAGACCTGGCAATGCTGTAGAAAGGAAGAGAATCTCTGAGCTTAAAGGTCAGCATTTAAGCAAAGCCAAGAAGGTTGTAGATAAATGCAAACTTTGGATGCAGGGATGGGGATGCCAACCTCAAAACTCAATCACATCTTGTTTTCTGCCTCCTCTTTTGCAATATCCCCCTTTTCCATAGAACTCTCTGGAATCATTAAGAGCTGACTCTGTGATGTAAGGGGCCAAGTGGTAAGTAAAAGACTGACCACATAGCCTTGCAACAGAATAACCAAAATGATCTATTAGGTAAGTGATCGCCTCTCTCTGCGCATTTCTCATCACTTTATGGGTCTGAATCAAAAACGTATTTTAAGAAATATGTATTGAAGACAATGGGGTTCTGAAAGAAAGGGTAGAGAGAGTGTGAATGTTCTATGCAATCACTACTCAGGCACACAGATGCTTGAAGCAATGTGACAGTCACATCTGAGTCCTCTGGCACAGTGAGCAGTGGACATAAGAGGAACAAAGAGAGAGAGCAGAAACCCATTTAAGGCCAAAAGTAGCAAAGAGAACATATTTTAGGATAAGAAACAAATATCCAGTCTTCTGTGCATCTTTGCATGACTATTTCAGCAACAGTGGGAAAGTTTTAAACCACTTATGTGGGGATCTTTGGTCAGTAATAAACTTCATGTTCACAAGGGAAATCTTTTTTTTCCGACGTGAGGCCTAATGACCTAAGTCATGATAACTCATTTTCTTTTTTAGCAAGGTCAGTTTCAAAAGCATATGGGATTCGATCTGTGTTTCTTTAAAATATGGGACAGACACCAAATCCAGAATTTCATATTTTTCTTTAATAATCTGACATGAAAACTAAATGCATAAAAAGTTTGACCTTGTAAAGGGCGATCTCTTTTGAGTTATGGAGGAGGAAAAAAGAATTTTAAAAAACTTCGAAACACAGCAAAGAAAAAAATCGCCTCCGCACAGTCTAATTTTCAAAGTGCTGAAATTTCCAAACAGTTTGATGATTTATCTACAAGCTTTCTCCCTAACAATGATTTTTTTTTTAGCTTGAAACCAAACCCGAATAATTCCAAGCTTAAAGAGATCCCTGTCTCTCTGTCCCTCTGTTTGTGCACGCGTGTGCATGCACCTGTGTGTGTGTGTGTGTGTGTGTGTGCGCGTGTGTGTACTTGATAGGGGTCAAGAATTCTGCCATCAAAGACAAGCCAATGGTACTCCCCTTAAGATTAAGTGACATTATTTTGGGGAATAATCTTGCCATTTTAGTAAGACCTGTACCCGAGCTCAGCACATCACCTTAACAAAGAGGATCCGCCTGCCTTGGGCTCAGTCCAAACTCCCCATCAGTGACAATGGTCTGCTTGAGTCCTTGCCTCTTCATGATCGTATTGAATTTCTCCACACAAGAGACAGGTAATGCAGATCAGAGAAGAAAGACTCCCTTATATGAGCTGGGAATTTTTCCTTATTTCAAGATCAATGGGAAGCCAAAGTTCCACGCCATAGATAGAGAGGGGTTTATCTTGTTTCCACAGGCAGCAAGGCAAGGCCTCTAATTTCAATAAATCTTTCATTTGCCCTTCTCAAAGTGGAAAGGAATTTTGCATTTGCATGGATTTCGGGTCTCCCAAACAAAAGCTGGACCTGGAAAGAGAGCAATATATTTTGGGAGGCTCCCATGAACTCTGTGGAGCCCTAACTACTCTTTAGGAAACGATTGTTTCCTGGACAGTAGCCAAAGGCACAGCTTCCGAGTGACTGACAGCTCCCAAGGGTGGAAGTCGGAGAGAGGACAAACGGAGAGGACTGGATGACTGTGCATCTGGGGAGACTGAGTCACATGGGGTCAGAGAATGTGAGGGAGGGACAGAATGCTTTTCTGGGAAAGAGTCTGAACTTTCAGTACTTGACTTCTATGGGCGACATCTCTGCTCAATCTCATATGATAAGAAAGGAGTGGTGTGTTTACAAGTACAGGCAAACGCTTAACAACTTTGTTGGGATATATATGCTCTACTTTCCCTAAGTGCCGTAATTTAGATTTTAATTCAGAAAATTAAAAAGAAATATCTAGCAGTGATGTGTCAAAATTTTTCAAGATTCTGCCATTACGGAAGGCGATTTCCTGTGATGAAAAAAATGTCATTTCTGCGAGGCTCTGGGAACTTTTGCAACGTGTCACCAGGTCTGCAAATGCAGAGTGCAGCATGACACAGAAAGAAGAACACGTGTCCATGCTTTTGCAGGAGCAAGCAGTGGCTATGGAGAGTTGTGGCACCTGTTTTTATCACTCTGTCACCATCTCTCTCCTTTCTTTACTGTACTTGTGCCCAATTCTCATTTTTCTTAAAATAAAAATTGGAAATATGTTCACCTTTACAACAGTGGTGCTAAGAAGCTAACATCCCTGGGAACATCCATCAACTGATGACCACCTAGAGTTGGTGTATAAACAGCTGGGGTTCCCTGGCCCCATACAGGGCTCCTGCACTGGCTCCCAGAGTCTCCCTATTGGAAGATGATTTAATAACACTCTTCTCCGTGTCAATTCCCCATTCGCCTCCAGTGTATTTTCTCACCTCCTAAACAAACTGCTTGCACTTGAACCTTTGTCCCAGCACCAGCTGCTCGAAGGACTGGAGTAAAACACATGTATTCTGGGCACTGAAATGTTGGCATGAACCATCGGGTAATGATCGTATTGTGCAGGTTCTCTTGTCTAAACACCTGGAACTATTCCACATCATCTTTGCAAATGCCCAAGTTACAGGGATCTGCTGAGCACGGGCTGATCTGGATTTTGTAATGAGAATGTCATCGTTTTCTAGAATTTAACTTGAGCACAGACAAGAAAACAATTCTGTGAGGAGAGTTTCTTTTCATTGAGGAATTGGTGAGAAGAACCACAAGGCCAAGCAAACCACCTTTGCACCTGCTGTGAGACGGTGTGCAGTATTGTGCCTCTTCAAAGTATCTCACACTTTCTTGCACCGCGGTTGGAGTTTTCATTCCTTGTTTCGGGATCTGCAACAGCCCTCATCCCTCCTGGTGGCAGCTGTTGATATTACCAGCTGCGGGAAGCAAGAACCCACTTGATGGGCAACACCTGACTGATGCATTTAATATTACTCTTTGATGCTGTTTAGGAAACCCTCGGTGCTGTGTTTTTCCAGGGTTATTTTTAATCCTCACGATACCCTGTGAAGTTATGACTTCCATGGTCATCCACTCCCTATCCCCCCTCCCCCACCCAAAGCCATATCTGGGAAGATGAGTTTCTTGCTGAGGACACTGAGGAGTCATTGAAACATTGCTCAAAACCAAGTGAGTGAGGAGATGAAGCAACCAGAAGAGGCAGCCCCTTAGAGGCAGAGATTATTTCCCAATTGCTGATGTCACTCAGCCATCCTTGCAATGAGTGCTACAGAGAAGGCACCATGGGCATTGACCAGGGACAAAAAGCAATTGTTATTATTTCAGGGAAAAAAAAGTGGTCATTTCAGGGGTAGCAAAGCAATCAGTCATTGCTGCTATTTTTTGAACATCCACTTTGTGCCAGGAACCATCTAGGTATTTTCTTCTGTCGTCTCTGATCCACGTCTTTCCCTACACTAGCCCTGAAAAAAAATCTTTCCTCCCTCCTTCCCTCCTCCTCTCTCTCTTTCCTGCCCCTTCCTTCTTTCCTTCCTCTTTCCTGTTCTCCTCCTCCTCCTTCTGTTTGCCTTTCCTCCTCCCCTCCCCCTTTCTTTCTTCCTTTTTTTTTTAAGATTTTATTTATTTATTTGATAGAGAGAAACACAGCTAGAAAGGGAACACAAGCAGGGGGAGTGAGAGAGGGAGAAGCAGGCTTCCTGCCAAGCAGGGAGCCCGATGTGGGGCTTGATCTCGGGTCTCCGGGATCATGACCTGAGCCGAAGGCAGTTGCTCAACCAACTGAGCCACTCAGGTGCCCCTTTTTCTTCCTTTCTTTCTCTCTTTCTCTCTTTCTTTCTTTCTCTCTCTCTTTCTTTCTTTCTTTCTTTCTTTCTTTCTTTCTTTCTTTCTTTCTTTCTTTTTCTTCACAGTGGAGATCACCAAGATGCTGAGAAGTTATATTATTTGATCAAGATCACAGCTACACTATAACAAACCTGTGATTTGAGCCCAGATGTGTCTGATTGCAAAATCCATAGTCTCTTGTATTCCTTGGAAGATATAAATCTTTGTAGCTTAAAAAAAATATGTGTATATATATATATACATATACATGCCTAAAAAATGCTTTTAAGAAATGGCCATCTAAGCATAGACTTTTCTAAAATAGAAAGAAAAATTCTTCAGTGCCTGACTATGAAAATACAAATCACTGGCATTTCTGAATTTGAGCTTCTGTGTAATAAATTGTAATAGTTATTGAGGACTTACTGTAACAAAGTTTTAAAAATAGATATTTTCTCTTCTTTTATGAACCACTTAGAAATTTAGCCACTAAACAAGTATTTATTGGACACATACATACTCTCATAACAATTAATTCTTTGTTGTCTTGCATCTGAAATACTCTGAGTTGAACCTCCAACCAGGTATTTGAAACACAAGTAGTCATTTCTGAAAGAAATGGAGTTTTAAAAGCATATACTCACGTGAGAAGTACATGGCTGGGAATTTTATTCCTTGCCATCATGGTTGGACGAGGAGGCCCAACTCAGGGCTGTACAAATTTGGGTCAGCTTCAGTGTTTCCAGCTACCACTATTCAGCTTCCTTTGTTAAGCCGCCATCTTCAGGGTAGGCCAGAGGCTAGATAGCTCAGAGGCATCTAGTCACTGTTCCGTTGTTTATATTTTAAAACTCAGCCCAGACCAATTAAATCCTAAAACTCAGAGTTTCCTTCCAATTAGCACCGACAAGACTTGAAAGTAGCTTGTGGCAGAGAAAGGTCTTCTCTGTGTCTCTCCCTCTCTGTCCTCCTCCTCCTCCTCCCCCTCTCCCTCTTCCCTTCCCTCCCCCTTTTCCTGCATCTCCTTCTCTCTCAGCTCTGTTACTCTCAACATTGACCCACCAAGAAAGCTTCTGATTTCACCCTTTGCCTCCTCGCTCCCTCCCCTCTGATTTGTCTCTGCAGTACCCCAATCTCCTTCCTTCCTGAGTCTCTGTAACTTAAGCCTGAATGATGGAAAGGACTGCAGGGGAGGCAAACGAATAAACAAAACAAAGTAGACCACTTGGAACAAAAAGTCAGTGGAAGGTATTTCAAAACCACAGTACCCATTGCACTTATTTTTTCCATGTCTTTTCCCTTACACTTAAATTTCAGGAGCATATCTGTGTTTTCCAACACACTGCCCCAGCAAAGTGCCTGACCTAATGTAGGCACTCAATGAACGTTTGTTGAATGAATAAATTTCAGCGTGGAGATATCGGTGTGGTCTTGGGTCTTGTTGAAAGCATACGACAAAGGGGAAGAGACAAAGAGGACAGAACCTCCTGGCTTCAGTTATAAGGTACTGAGCACGGATGATGTGCCAAGCACCACTGCTTGGGTTCATCTACACACATTGAAGAATAAGCAACGTTCTGTGTACTGAGTTGCTCAAAGACTAGTGGAGAGTCAGTGCAATGAGTTGTAGTGTTGTTGTTGTTGTTTACATTGACCTTGTCCAAACTCTACAACCCAGATACTGCAAAGCTGTAATAAAGCTAATGAGATGGAGACATGCTAGACTTTGCAATCAAGAGTTGAAATGCCTCTTTCTCAGGAGACAAAGGCCCTCTGGGAAATGAGGGAGGAAGCCTTCTCCCGAGTCACAGCGAAGGAGAAGAAAGCTATGGACCGCTTTGTCTCAGCATCTATGTGGAAGGAACTAACATTAACAGTTTTCTTCATCTAGAAAGTCCCCCGGGGAGCTGGGCCTGTATCAGTTTGCAGGGTTGCTATAAAATACCCTGTGCCCATTAAGAAACATTGTATCAAACACATTATGAACACTTTTCACTATTGTGTAATGTATGGTGATAGGGTTCATTGGAACACTTTGATTTTTTGGAGAGGGGGTTTAAGTTGGAAATAATAAATTCAAGCAGATTTCCTTCAACTCATCGCTTACTCTATACCAATTGATGTGCTGAAATGGGAAGCCAGAGTGTAATAGAAATAGCCAGTCGTTGACCAGCCCTACACCTCACAGGGACTGCTAGGAAAATTTTCCAGTTGACATAAGACTTGGAGTCTAAATGCTTTCTCTCCTTTAAGACAGAGCAACAACATGGAAATAAAAGTGAGGTGTCAGCATAGAAGATACATAGTCCAGGCAGCCCAATATGGTAGCTACTTGCCACGTGGGCTCCTGAGTGTTCGAAATGTGGCTCACCGGAACTGAGCTGTGCAGTAAGTGTGAAACCACACTGGCTTTCACAGACACAATTCCACACACACACAAAAGGCAAAATAGCTCATTAATAATTTTTAATATTGGGGCACCTGGGTGGCTCAGTGGGTTAAGCCTCTGCCTTCGGCTCAGGTCATGATCTCGGGGTCCTGGGATGGAGGCCCACATCGAGCTCTCTGCTCAGCAGGGAGCCTGCTTCCCTCCTCCCTCTCTGCCTGCCTCTCTGCCTACTTGTGATCTCTCTCTGTCAAATAAATAAATAAAATCTTAAAAAAATAATTTTCAATATTGATGACACGTTGAAATGATAGTATTTTGGATATCTTGGGTTAAATAAAAATCACTAAATTAATTTCATGTTTCCCTTTCTTTTTTAAATGCAGCTACTAGAAAATATAAAGTTATGTATATGTAGTTTGTACTATTATCTACACACTTCAGGCTGTGCTAGGGGGGAATATTCTCTCCTCTCTCTCTCTTTTTATTTTTTTTAGCCTGGATTTGGGAAAGTTTTCTATTTAGAGCAACTGACTTCTTTTAAAACAAAGTCACAACCACGTGGGAATATAAAAGACATTTAATTCAGCTTTATTATCTTTTTTTAAAAAAAGTTGAATAAAGACTCAAAATCCATTTCAGTTCATGTACTGCCTGAGGAGGAGGAGGAGGAACCTGAAACGGCAGAGAGAGGCCATGCCGTGGAGGAGGAAGAAACTTGTCATTCCAGGAGAGGATTAATTTTATGACAGTATTCTAAGGAATCCTGAAGGAGAAAGTTATGCCTAAGACATAAGAAAATGCCTGCTTGGACCATATGCCGATTATCCATGGTAATTATGGTTATTCAGATGAATTATCCCAAATTACATACAAGGGACACACCAAAGTGTCCCCTGGATTTCCCTCCTGTAGTACAGCCACTCTCCAGGGATGACAGAAGACTCCCTCCTAGGAGCACGGAATGGGCTTTCCCAGTCAGGAGCCAAGGCGCTGCTGGGGTGAAAAGAAGGAATAGTTGCAAGGTGGGTCAGTCTTTCATGTCTGCTGGTCTTTCTAGTTGTAGGCACGTCCCCAAAGAGCAATAACCATAGGATGGTAGAACTGAAACACCAACCTGACCTCCTGACTGCATTCGCCCATGGCAATGGCAAGAGCATTTGTTGGGCTCCAGTTCTCTCTGTCATGAAAGCATCATGGCCCCCAGGCCTTGGAAAGAGGCCTCCTTAGGGAGGACGGCCCTCAAGCACTCAGAGCAAAAGAGAGAAAGTTGTGTAACCTTCCACAGTAGGCTTTAGGTTTTCTTTCCTCATCTGCAGGCTCAGTAGTGGGGGTCAGGGGTGATGCTGAGAACTGCCGGCTCTCCCCTCGGTGTCCCCGTTACCAGACGTTGCCAGCCCACTGCCACAGGGTGCGGAAGCAATTGATAAAAGCTCTTTCTTGTCCCAGGCCTTGGGCACTGGTTTCTACTCCCATTGCCAACCTGGAGGCCACAAGATGAATTCCAAGGCATCTGCTCAATTTCAACACTGTTATTGCTGCTATCTAGAAACCACGTTTTAATTTTAGGTATTCTACAAAGGAAAGTAAAACAAACAACCGCAAAAACAAACAAAGAAATCACTGACTTTGAGATGAAATTGATCCACATGGTTCTATTTTAGTTCAAACGTCCTTTTTTTCCTAGCTGGAAACACCATGCTAGCAAGGCACTGGGTAATTTTTCTGAGCCGCGTCACTGGCTGGGATCAACTGTGCTCTGAGTGAGGGCCCTTGGGTCTCTCTGTCCTCCCCCGTCGCCCCGTGGGTTCTCCAAGGGGGTTTGGGCAGGGTGAGAGGATGGGACATTCTGGATACCTGAGTCTTGTCTGTGAGCATCATGGACTTCCTGTAAGTCCCTACAAGTCCCAGCCAGAGCATCTGTTCTTCATTCCACCTGGGAGCTGAACTCATCTCCGGCACCTCTCGGCTGAACTAACTTAAGATCGACCAGCTTGCAGTTCCTTCTGTAAGCATAACGAGCCGCTGCCCACAGCATTCTACATGCTTGTCCTGAATTCCACTCGAGCATCCTGTGAATTATTCTCTTACTGTACGTATTGGATGCTAAGCAGAGTTAGTTGAATTGTCCCCAGACCTGTTTATGTCAGTTTTCCTCGTTATTATAACTATCTAATTTAATTAAATATAACGTAAATCGGTGAAAAACGAATTTGGAAAGAGAGTTTTATCTATCAAACTTAAGTCAAATTCTTTGAACAGTTATAGGAGGCCTGAAAATTTTAAGGAGAGGGGAATATCTTAATCTAGAGGGAGTCTGTGTGCTGATTATTTCAGTGGTTTTCATTGAAGACTTGCTCCTTTAAGAACAAATTAAAACTGGAAATGAGATGATATGTATTTTGCTGTGGCTCATCTATGAAAGACAATGTAGAGCTCCAAACAGCTGTCCCTAACTCAAAGAATCATCCTTGGCCTTGTATTAAATGTTGACAAATAAATATAAATGTATACATTTTGAGTTAGATTAAATGCCATAAAGCTTGCATCACTTTTCAGTGAGCCTACAATAACTGACTTTTTTTTAAAAAAAGATTTTATTTATTTGACAGAGAGCAACACAGCTAGAGAGGGAACAGAAGCAGGGGGAGTGAGAGAAGGAGAAGCAGGCTGCCCGCCGAGCAGGGAGCCCGATGTGGGACTCGATCCCTGGTCTCCGGGATCATGACCTGAGCCGAAGGCAGTCGCTCAACTAACTGAGCCACCCAGGCGTCCCCTCCTTAGGTTTTTTAAAAACTGGTAACAGAGCACAAGTTTTGTTCCACAGATTAAATTCTTGTTCTCTTGTTCCTTTTTCTCAAGACTAGCCCATAATGTAACGTTTCTGTTAACTGCCAGGAAGCAGGGCCTCTCACTTTCGGATGAACATTTCTGTGGAAGCAGCCGATAGAGATTTCCTTCTCTTCCTTTATTTTCTGGTTGATATAATTCTAGGACCCTAAAATAAAAGTAGTTGAAAAATCTTAATAATTAGCCGATCGAATTGAGTCAAATCTCAGTGGCAATATTGTCACTTATGCTGACTTTGAATCCTGCAGGACTTCTCGCATCTCTCTTCTAGGGATGCTGCACATCATAGGAAAATAATTACCCTAACTCAGACAAAACTAGGCCTCTGCGGTCCTTCAGCAAGATGCTCTGCTTAAAAAAACGAAAAAGTCCAACATTCCCCCAAAAGTATTTCAGAGCTTCGCAGAAGACTCTCTCAAATTCAGCAGAATATAAAACCCCTTTTCCTGTCTCCTGAGACTTCCACCCATCACAACAGGGAACTTGTTCCCCTACCCTGCTCCCTTCTGACCACACCCCATCAAGCACCGGCACTCAGCCCACCTCCCTGGTTCTCTCCCTCACCCCCTTTCCTAGCTCTAAGAATCTCTCGTTTTCCTGTCTTTCACTAACCTCCTTCCCTTTGCACCATAAACCGAGGGAACAGATACCATATTCCCCTCACTGACCCACCCATTTCCCTATTCTACTTAACAAGTGTGAAGTGCAGAAAAGGGGAAAGTCATTTAATCCCTTACGGTAACGGGGGTTGATTTCTGTGCCATTTTCATGAACAGCACTGACTCCTTATCTGTTGAACTTCAGTCTCTAATTCCAGATGACAGTCGAACTAAAATTCTCTATGCGTGTGATCTTAAAGAAGCCCCCTGACTGTGAGTTTCCTCAGCCTTAAATATAGACAACAATCACCCCTCACATACTGTAAACATTAAATGAGATGCTAATTTGTAGAATGTTTTACAATGTAGAAATGCTTTCTCAGACTTCATTTGGGTATGAATTATAGTGGTTTTGGCCATTAATTGAAGGCTAATGAATCAACACTGTATATGTGTATTAGAGAAGGGGTGTTTAAACAGAAATACATATAAAACAAGTAAATCCATGGAATGGCAAAGGCAAGACCCCAAAGAGGAATTATGACTCATTGAATGTCATGTTCTGGACTGTTTTCAGAAGGTGGGCCCAGAGAGTTGCATGAAACTGCCCAAGGTGAAGATGATAATTCAGCCTGAACTATTTTTCAAATGGTAGAGGATAAAATTCTTTTTTAAAAAAGAGTGTAGGGGCACCTGGGTGGCTCAGTTGGTTAAGCGACTGCCTTCGGCTCAGGTCCTGATCCCAGAGACCGGGAATCAAGGCCCACATCGGGCTCCCTGCTCGGCGGGAAGCCTGCTTCTCCCTCTCTCACCCCCCCTGCTTGTGTTCCCTCTCTAGTTGTGTTTCTCTCTGTCAAATAAATAAATAAAATCTTTTAAAAAATTAAAAAATTTTTAAAATTTATTTATTTGACAGAGAGAGAGATCACAAATAGGCAGAGAGGCAGGCAGAGAACGAGGGGGAAGCAGGCTCCCCACCAAGCAGAGAGCCCGATGTGGGACTCGATCCCAGGACCCTGAGATCATGACCTGAGCCGAAGGCAGACATTTAACCCTCTGAGCCACACAGGCGCCTAGATAAAATTCTTTTTAAAGGTAAAATCGTCACTTTCACCTAAATAGAAAATGAATACATAGCTCAGATTTCCATGTAACTGTTAATTAATGAGGGAACCAGAAAGATATTACAACAATTTTAAAGGAAAATCTAACGTGTGGAACATATGGCGTTAAGTAATTAAGGCGGATGTCAGACTGAGGTGGGTCCTAACATCTTGGCAACCACATAATCAAACCTGAACTTAAGCCGGAGTCAATTCCTATAAATGCCTTAAAGTTAAGAAATCCAAACTTAAAAACAACTAATCACAAACAACCAGCTAGGCTTTCCCAAATAAGGCAACCGGGCAATTTGCCTCGCTTTGCTTCTGACCTGGTCTCTAAAAGTCTCTCCCTAGCTCCCGCCAGTGGAGCACCTCCAACCACTTTTGCTTAGAATGGATGTTTGCTCAAATAAACGCTTGTAAATTTTAACATGCCTCCGTGTATCTTTGAATAGTTTACAGGTGCTCAGGAATGGCCCAAGTAAATCTGCTTAACAGTTGCAACACTGCCTTCTTCTGGGGTGGGAAAGTGAGGAGGGAAATCACTGGTGCATCCATCAGACGCATCGTAGGAAAATAATTACCCTAACTCAGACAAAACTAATGCCGTAGCGTCAGTAACATTCTGTCCATTGGTCAGTTCACATGATTTGCTGACCCAGTATTTGTGAATTCACTTACTTGCTAAACTACGTAGGTTAAAAAAGCTTCATTTGGGTGTGAATTATAGTGTTGTTGACCATTAATTGAAGGTTAATGAATCAACACTGTACATGTATATTAAAGAAGGTGTGTTTAAACAGAAATACACATCGAACAAGGTTATGTATTAATTGGTTGATGACAATGTACCCAGAGGCTCACAGGAACCTGATTCCTAAAAGCAACGGCTCGGTATTCACTAATTCAGTGTTCATGGCAACTTTATGGAATATAACTCTTAATGAATAATGAGTCTTAACCGTCTTTGTCTTGGATAAGAGTAACCGTACTAGCACCGAGCATCTATAATTCACAGAGTTTTTAAATAGCTCAAAGACAATAAAAGACACAGTAACTCAGAAAGGTTCTCCAGGCAGGACACCCAGAATGTTTTTGCCCATTTCAAAAATCTTTCATGATTTTTTTGACGCAGGAAAAAATCAGTTGCCAGGCTTATTTTTAAGCTTAGTGGTTGCCAGGCTACAGAATAAGTTATTTTAAATTTCTAGTTGTTTACTGACACCTAATCCTCTAACATGTTAAAATAAATGTCTCCACTCATTGCATTCCTATTTGTATAATCAGGCATATGATGACTTCTTCAGGAAATGATGAGAACATTGGAGTCATTGCAGGAGAAGGGGTATTAGGAGAATGAAGGAAGGAAAGAAGCGGACATTCAGGCTCTCTCACCCAAGCCTGGAACTTCTCAGCACGCAGACGAGATTATAGCCATTTTGTGAAGCGAAAATGTAAACTCTGACAGGTTAAATGATGCTAAAGAGGACGTGAACAGATAAATGGATTAGCCCGAGCTCGGGGTCCAAATCCACGGCTTTTCCTACTCTCCAAACAGCCTCCGTGTTTTGTCAGCTTCTGGAAATCACTTGTCTCAGCTTTCCCTCTAATTGAATATCGAGACTGGAAGGTAGATTTGTAATCTCAGTGTATTATCTTGATGTCTTCACAAAGCTGTAGTTATTTGTTGATTTCTTTGTGCCTACTGTCTTAACTCCTTTCTTCTAGGAAGAGCAAAGGAAAGGAGCATTTCTGGGCTGGGATCTGAAGAGGAAAATAAGCTACAATGTTAAAAAATCTAATACATGCTTAGAGATGCAGAAGCCAGATTCCTAGTAGTTCTGTGTGGTAAGACCCTCACTACCCTCTCCTTCCTCTCTTGTCTTTAATTCTTTCTGCATTTCCTATCTACAACTACCTCAATAGTCTCAAGAAGCCAAGGTGAAGAAACAGTTTACTTAACCATCAGTTATTTTGCCTTTTGGATTAGTGACAGGTGTTCAGTAGTTAGCACAATTACGGAGAAGTTACACCCCCAATTTCTCAGTCTGTCAGCTCACCATTTTTACAAAATCTGACTGTTTACTCTTGAAAACTGTTCTTCCTTAAGTCTTTATAACACACGATAGATAGATAGATGATAGACAGATAGAAGGATAGTTACAAATTTCCCTACCTAGCTACATAAACATATAAGTTCATGGTTAGGTACAGTAATGCCAAATGGATCTTGAAGTTTGTCTAATTCTTATTTATATGGCATACATGATATTAGAGGACCTATTTTGCTGCAAGTATAGTCAATAGACTCAATATTTCATATTCAAGTTATACGCAGATAGGCTGCAATTTATCATCCCAAGAAGCACAACATAGCAAGAAAATGATTTAGGCAACTGAGTTCTCAAGGTGACAGAAAAGCAATAATTCCATAAAGGAAACTATATTTGTGTTCTCTTTTTTCAAAAAGATTTTATTTATTTA
This sequence comes from Spilogale gracilis, assembly GCA_004023965.1. Lineage (NCBI taxonomy): Eukaryota > Metazoa > Chordata > Mammalia > Carnivora > Mephitidae > Spilogale > Spilogale gracilis. The sequence goes on along the minus strand of PITA01018868.1, from coordinate 12,201 downwards.
TTTGACAGAAAGAGAGACACAGCAAGAGAGGGAACACAAGGAGAGAGGAGAAGCAGGCTTCCCGCCGAGCAGGGAGCCCTAATCGGGGCTTGATCCAGTGGCCCTGGGATCATGACCTGAGCTGAAGGCAGACACTTAAGGAATGAGCCACCCAGGTGCCCCTTGTGTTCTCTTTTATATTTGGATTATTCCAAAAATCAAAGGTATCTGCAATTCTGCGGGCAAACTAGAACAAGGTGCAGAGGCTTTTTATTTAGCTAAGCTGGAGCTGATCTCCCAGCATTCCCTTCGCCCTTTGGTTCTGGGTTAGGGTGGGCAGCAGGAGCATTCGTGTGAGATTCGGAGGGTGACCGTGAAGCGGTGGACGTGACATCCACAAGGTGAATGTGGGGCCAAGTGCGGCCTCCCATGCTGCCAGGCGCAGCAGCTGGACCTCAGGTGCCCCAGCTCCGGCGGACCTCCTCCTTCCACTTTCTGTGGTTGGGCCAAGGGTGCATGTGGCTTGGTGGAAAAGGCTGCCAGCTTGTCCTTGTGAGCCAACCACATCACTGACGCTGGAGATGGGGAGAGGGAGGCAGGACGGAGTTGCCCTCGTGTGGTCAGCTTTTCTTCCCACGTTCAAGCCCTGCTGACACGCAGCACTTTTAGGTCTCCCACAAAACCAGAGCAGCGTCCTCTTAAAGGCTTTTCCACCAGCTCCCACAGCCATACACTAAATCCCTTATTCCACATCACTCAGAATGCCCCCCCCCCCATCACTCCCTGTCCGATTCACCTATTTCATGGGAGGAGCAAACTTCAAGTCAGGAGATTGGATTCTGTCCCCGGCTTTACTATTGCCTGAGTGTTGGCACAGCATCGGACTTCTCTGAATCTCTGTTTTGTTAGATTAGATAAATATTAGTGGCTGCTCCAGCTCAAAATCGGAGGCAGTTGGTAAAACACCATCACAGCATTTACAACTAGACTAGGCATGATGCTGACTCAGAGTTTTAGAATTTGTAAAAAGCTAAGGTATTGTTTTAGTCAAATCAGGTTATGTATCTAAGATCCCTTTTAAAAATTAACTGTGTTGGCGGGTTAATTTTTGGGTGGCTCAGTGGGGTATAGCCTCTGCCTTCGGCTCAGGTCATGATCTCAGGGTCCTGGGATCGAGGCCCATGTTGGGCTCTCTGCTCAGCAGGGAGCCTGCTTCCTCCTCTCTCTCTGCCGGCTTCTCTGCCTACTTGTGATCTCTCTCTGTCAAATAAATAAATAAAATCCTTAAAAAAATTAACTGTGTTTACTGGTTTGCGCATATGCTCTTGTTATAATGTTTTTAAAGATTTTTTTTTTTTTATTTGACAGAGAGAAACACAGCCAGAGAGGGAACACAAGCAGGGGGAGTGAGAGAGGGAGAAGCAGGCTTCCCGCAGAGCAGGGAGCCCGATGTGGGGCTCGATCCCAGGTCTCCGGGATCAGGACCTGAGCCGAAGGCAGTCACTTAACCAACTGAGCCACCCAGGCGCCCCTTGTTATAATGTTTTAAAATATTCATTAATATGGAGAAAATGCAAATTATAGTGTATCATGTGACTGACTACAAAAATCCCCCTTGGATATGTGTTTGTAAATGGCCGGGAATATTGATTGTCATAGGTCTGCGTTGTCCTGAATACCAGTTACTGTGGGAATTGCGGGAACCTGGGAATCAATGCTGATTCAGCGGGGTCAGCAGAAGAATGTCCAGGAGTCATCTGATAGCCCTTCTTTCTTTGTCCTGCAACTTTTTGACAGCTTTTCAGGACATCGTTCTCATCAGAACCATCAGGAACAAGCATTTCCCAAGAGCTTTTTCATTCTTCTGCATCAAAGAGCAGAGATGAAATACAAAGTGAGACTAAAAGGCAGATTGAAATGTGGTAGGATGGAACAAGGGCTCTCTGACAATTCTTTTCAATAAAATGACAATGGGGTGAGGTCTGTCGAGAGTCCCCCTCCTCCCACAGGGAAAAGCAGCACGTTGAAAACACGGCAGTGGGAGAACTGGATTGGTGCATCACCATCTCTGCGCCACGGTGAAACATCAAAGAAAGAACGATGATGGTGATAAGAGCCACCACAATATCAGCCTGCATTTCCACGGAGCTCATTTCTGAGCCGCTTTTGTCCTCTTTCTCTATCTAGTTAATGACACAGATGTCTATAATCCAAACGCACCTGTGTTTAGAAACATAAGGCTCATTATGAGAACAGAAGACTGATTTCCTCCGGACCATTCCTGGGCCATGAACAATGGCCACATACATAGCTGTGGAGCCAGAAGCCCCAGAATTAACTTCTCTGATGGCAGATGCATTCTTAGACTTCAAAATTCTACACTAGTGAGAGCAAATTAGAGGCTTAAGGGATTTATTTCTTATTACGCGAGGAATGCATGCACATCGATCCTTTTCCACTAGTGAGGGGTCAACAATGGCTTTCATTTGAAACACAAATATCTCATTTAACAGGAAGGACAAGGGATGGGCACGGAATCATGTCTAGGTGACCCTCCAAGGGTTTGGAGGAGTCCAGGGAGGATCTTCTCGGACCCTGGTTTCTTAAAATTCAAGAATGAATTACTTTGTATTTCCTAAACATTTAGCCTGAGAATTAAGCTACATCTAGTTTGTAGCAGGAACTGAGGCTATTCTAGAGGAACGTTCAGTTTGATAAAGAAGAAAAATTGCTTCCTTGCCCATTTGCTTGTCTCCCGTCCTTAGCTGAGCTTATAGCACCAGCCATTAGGGTGGATTTCGGCGTCAACAGAAATCGTGGTTGATTTTGGGGGTTCCATTTCCAACACAATCTCTTGGCAAGGTGCAGAGAGCTCAGACAATATGCACAGAGCTTGGGAGTGGTAGGGGATGTATCCCAGGACAGCTGGGCTCAATGTGTTTCCTCAACAATTCAATAAATATTTATTGACTGTCTGCTAAGCAGAAGGGCTTCCTTATATTCCCAGAGGGCTGACAGACAATATTCAACTAAATCAAGTAGGAAATAGAAAATAATTATAAAGTGTGGTGAAACAAATATAAAGGGTGATGTGACCCTGTTATATTTTAGCTGAAAACTGAATGGCAAAAAGAAGCCAGATATATCAAGATTGCAGAGAAAGATATTCCTGGTGGAGGAAATTGATAGCTCAAAAACTCTAACAGGGGAACCCATTGGCTTGTCAACGACATAAAAGGAAGGACAGTGTGCTAAGGTAAAGAGTTGGCATTGGGGGCACCTGGGTGGCTCAGTTGGTTAAGCGACTGCCTTCAGCTCAGTCATGATGCCGGAGACCCGGGATCGAGTCCCACATCAGGTTCCTCAATTGGCGGGAAGCCTGCTTCTCCCTCTCTCACTCCCCCTGCTTGTGTTTCTCTCTGTCAAATAAATAAATAAATAAAATCTTAAAACAAAAAAAAGAGTTGGCATTGGAGAATAAGATCTTGAAGAGCCCAGTTACTCTGCAATGGAATTTCAATTTAATTTATTTTAGTGTTTCTCAAACTTTAGTGTATCTAAGAATCAGATGGAATGTTGATTAAAACACAGATTTCTGGGACCCATCTTTAGAAACTCCCTAGTGGGGCTGGGATGTGGCTCAAGAATCTGCATTTCTCTTGAAATGTCATTTTCAAGAGATGACTCAAATGTTGCCTTCCCACTCACCAAACTTAAAAAAAAGGGGGGGAGTCGAGACATGATTTACATGCTATACAATTCACCTACCAAAAGTATAGAATTCATTTCTAGTGTTAACAGATATGTGCAAATATCACCACAATTTCAGAAGATTTTCATCATCACAAAGAGAAACTTTATATTCTTTAGCTATTAATTTCCTCCCTCTTCCCAACTATCCCTCCCCAGCTCTAGGCAATCAGTAATGTACTTTTTGTCTCTATAGATTTGTTATGCTGGACATTTTATATCACTGGAATCATATAATATGTGGTCTCTTGTGACTGGTTTCTTTCACTTAGCATAATGTCTTCAAGGTTCATTGATGTTGTAGCATGTATCTGAGCTTCCTTCCTTTTGATGACAAAATAATATTCCATTGCACGATATACCACATTTTACTTATCCATTTGCCTGTTTATGGATATTTGGCTTCTTCCCATTTCCATTGAACATACTTTGACTGACACTGGTCTAGAAGCAGCTGGAGGCTACCAACACTGATTTGCATATTGGAAAGACCACTCTACTTGCTTTATGGAAAATGGGCTCCAGGAAAACAGGGTTGGCAAAAGGGATGATGCCTTGTCAGAGCAAAAGACAATGGTGACCTGAAAGGGGGGGTGTGGGGGCAAGTGGTACTAGTAAAGGTGAAGAGGAGTGGGTGGATTAAAAATGTGTATGGGAGGCAGAATCAATGTGATTTATTGATGAATGAAATGTGAGGTGATGAGGGCAAGAGAGAAATAAACATGGTGCCTGGATTTGGGACTTAAGCCACTGGTGAAATTATTATGCTGATAATTAAAATGAGGAATTTGATTTCTAAGATTTTTGGGGTCCTACTCTTGCTAAAGCCAGTAGGAAGGTTAATACTGTCCCAGAAATAAAGAAATTTTTTGTTGAATGTCTACTAATTCTTTTTTTCCCCACTATCGTACCTATCGATAAAAATGTTGCTGTTAGTGTTTGTTGTATTAGAGACTATTCAATTATGCAACAGAAATAAAAAAAAACAATGGGATAGATGCGTGGACAAGTAGCTTATAAACAATATAAAGAATTCATGTGATATATTAAAAGCACATAACTTAATAAACTTAGGGAGACATGTTATATGTAGACAAAGTGAGAAATGTATGTGCTAAACAAAGATAAAAAGGAGGATAGAATAGACACTAAATATGCATGAGATATATGAGGTTCTGAATATTCACAAGGCATTAATATACATAAGGCACTCCATATTCATGAGATTTTATAGCAGCCACACGTGTTATGGCCCCACATGTCCTTTCCCCAAGAAAGATAGATAAAATCCAAAGCTGTTTGTTAGGCTAACTGGCAAGCCATAGCTTGCAGCTCTTCAATAGAGTGAACACATCTTTGGCTCTAGGCACCTTTCATTTTTGGGCCCCCTTGCAGATGTCTTAGCTTAGGTCTTCATAGCATGGCTGTCATTGGAAGGCAGATGCAGCAAAGAGGAAGACAGAGACAGGATGCATAAACATTGCATAACAGATGATTCTGGGGGTGTGATCCTTCCACCCCAAAGTACAAGTGTTAATTTCTTACCCTGCCTCTTTCTCCTTTCTTCTGGCTGTATGTTTTAAATTGATTTAATACATTGTGGGATTCAAGAATGCTAATTTGATTTGTGAGCCTTTCCATTCCATGACCCCTAAAATAGCTGTCTGGTGATCTATTTGGATGGATAGTGTCCAGATAATTTCCCATAAGAAATTACAAATTGTCATATACCAAAACCCAAGAGAGGAAGAAGGCCTTCTCCCAGAGATCCAGGGATTAGCACGGCATGAATTTAATTCTAGTGTATGAACCTTGTGATTTGGCACCAATGCCAAGTTTAAGACTTAAGTTTTCCTATTTCTCTCATATTTATCCAGCAATGTCCTTTTGTTTGGGGCCAGCCAATCAGAAATCAAATGTGTATATGATAATCAATAGCATCAATTATCCTGAAAGCACATCAATGAACCATTTACATAAATGAGGTAGCTATAAGTTCAACAACTCCAATATGAAGTGAAACGAAGGGTTTAACACAACTGTGACAACTTATGGGTAAATGCTGAATTCAGGAAACAAAAACAACCTGAAAAGGAAACCTAGTCGAAAAGTTTAACATTAATGTCCAAGGATGGACACGGTCTTTACGAAGGCCTAGCGCCCCAAAGAGAAGAATTGCCTAAAAGCTTAAGGCTAACTATGCAACCCGCCTTCCCTCTCCCAACCAACACCTTTCTTCTTATGGAATATGGTGACACAATTTTACAGAACGTAAGACTTAGCCTTATTTCCCATGCCCATGGAAACTTATTTAAAAAGCACAAACCCAAAATGTGTCCGCTACAACAGATAAATAATAATAAACTGGTATGAAAATTGGTTAGCAAAGGGATGGAGAAGTCAGAAATTCAACAAAAAGAGAAACAAAATGTTGTTCTAGAAACGGGAGGCTTTTGGCACTTAAAATAAAATTTTCCACTTGAAACGCTGCTCTCCCACTGTGGAATCTGAGAGTTAACACTTTTGAGCAGAACTCAGGCTGGGAAGCAAGGAAAGGGAACAATTTTCCATCCAAAGCTCCCACCTTGCACATCTATTTCCATTTCTTCATTTGGCACAGCCAATATCGGATCCGCCTCTTGGTTCCACAACCATCTGGGGGAATCATTTGGATAAAATAGAAGGACTAGCAAATGCTTCCTAAATAAGTTATATTACATTACGTTCCTCTATGGTAATTTGTCCACTTTTTAAGGAAAATAAAGGGGGGTTGCTTAAAATAAATAGTTACTTATAACTGTGCAGCCACACTGAATTTTACTGATAAATAATTTTCTATGTGTTTTTACATTATGTCACCTTACCATTTCATCTCACCACAGCCCTGGTTGGAATATCAAATGGGATCATGTATCTTGTCAGGCACTCAGACCTGAGTGATGCTTGAATAGTGTGTTTATCCGAGAGAAGAGCGTATCTTGCCTGCTCATGTGTTTCTCTGTGGTCTGCTGAACTGTGTGGGCGGGGTACGCAGATGTCACGTGACACAGTGCAGAGAGAGCCAAGAGTGCATTGACCTTACTTCATTCATGGGCCACTGTGCCACCGTGTGTGACTCAGCAGTAGGAGGGCAAGCGAGAGCCCACCACCCAGGACGGCAGTCACTTCCCTCTCTAACATTGGGAGTCTGAGGGTCTGAGCAATAATACATTGAGAAGCAGTATGCTTCCTGCTCCACAAATGGGTACAAGCTGTCCCATAGCTCATGCTAGATGATGCCGAGGACACTTCTCACCAAATAAATGCATATCAGAATCATTTTCAGGGAGGAACAAGAGGTGTAGGGTTACCGTTAAGGAGACACCCAATAGCCAGGTGTTCTTAGGTAGCCATTTCCTGGAAGGATGGCCTGAGGCAACAGCATGGGGTTTGAATGAGGAATTTTAGACCTCACTGCAAACCCTGCTTTGTCTCACACCATTTTGGACTTTGGAAGAATCTTTGATTTCCTCTAGAATGGTGAGTTGGGGCCAGATAATTTCTCCAGTCTCTTCCAATTCCAGCTCAAAAAATAGAATTATGGAAAATCAAATTGGTTTTATAGTGTGCCTGGGCTCAAAGCAGCAGAAATTACTACTGCCTGCCTCAATTAAATATAAACATCCACATTTATAAGAAAATGCGATATAACACAATGGCCATGACACAAACTGATTATAGCAACCCCGACAATACAACCAGACTAGATGCATTAAAGTTGCAGGAAGGAAGTGGTACCATCAAGAGAATTAACAGACTTCCTGAACTACAGACTCAGAAACTGTGGAAGCTATTGCTGTGTGAAGGCGATGGACCTTCGCTTCAACCGGGACAAGAAGACAGTAGAACCATCCTCTCGAGTGAAACATTAAGATCCTGGTCAGCAGTGGCCATGCCGCAGAGCATAGACAATCTCATGGTGTTAAATGATTAATTTCATCCATGAGAGAGACAAGAGATTTGGGAGTTAGATTCCTGGGTGTATTTGGGTGGAATGAGACAATACAGTGATAAATGAACAACTACCAAATTCTTCAACAAAAAGGCACACTTCTTTAATGGCTTCCTATATGAGTGAATTGGAGGGGGTGAAGAGTGCTGATGGAAATGTATTTCTCATCCAAATGCATATTGCTTCCCCTCTCTTTTTGCCGTTTTTGCACAGTCTCTTGGGAACTGAACTTGGCACAGTGGCTTGGGCTGCCTGTTCAACCAACACACAAGGTGCCGTCAGCACTCTGAAGATAGTGCACTAATCATACTTGTTTTGGCCTCTCAGCTTCAAAGACAGATGGTTGTCATGCTGATTGGAAGGGAGGTGGTGTGACAGGGGAAGGGCATGTGCCAGGGCTAGCCAGAAAAGGATGTGGGGATGCTTCCATACAAAACAACTATTTCTAGAAACGTTCTAGGGAATTCTAGGAGCTTTCTAGAAATTTCTGGAAACAAATAAGGTTACACCACAAGGACCAGAGGCCTCCTCAAATTCACAGTGCTGGAGGACAAGAATACAACCCAATGGGCACAATTCTGAGGCAGATAACTTCAGATCCCATCACCTTGGAACTAGATCCCATCCTTTTGCATCATGTGGGTTTATCTGACCATGTTGGCTTTGGCTTCCAGCTCAGCTCTAGGACAACTTCTCTTATATAGCAGCTACAGGGAGAATATTTGTGGAAAACCCACTGTACATTACACATGTTTATTGGACCTGGTTTAGGTCTTTCCTGGAAAGTCAGCAGCTACCAAGAGAAGGTGTGAGCTGGGGTCCCGGACGGTCACAGCTCTTGGTCTAGGCAGTCCTACTTGTCTGCATTCATAAGGAGCTCCTACTTCTTTCTTTGCTATCCAAGTCAGAAGATATTTGTTGGGGACATCTATTTAGTACCCAGTACTATAGAGGAGAAAAGATCAGGAGATAAGGATTCTTAAGGATCTCACCACCTAATCATGCATTTAAAATCAAATTAGGGGCTCATGTTTAGGGGCTAACCACATAATCATTCTGTAATATAGGGATGTCTCTGAACAATGTAATGACACTGATAAGTGAATATACTATTATTTCTGCTAATACTTACATTTTATAGCTTCGTCTATGACCTTGTGTGTGGAGTGTTCTAGAGCCGCCATACCAAACTACCACAAACTGGGTGGCTTGAAAGAACAGAAGTGTATTCTCTCTCACAATTCTGGAGACCAGAAGTCTGAAAGCAAGGTGCGATGAGGGTTGCACTTCCTTTAGTGCTGAAGGACAGGTTTTATTGCTTGACAGAAGCATGCTTTAGGCCATGCAAGGTAGTTCACTCACAGATGTGATGGTCAAGTTTTCTGGGTTAAGGGATGCCCCGAGAGCTGATAAAACATTATTTCTGGGCATGTTTGTGAGGGCACATAGGGGAAGAGATTAGCATTTGAATCGGTAGGCTGAGTAAAGATCTACCCTTACCAACATGGGTGAGAAGCATAGAATTTATTGTGGGCTCATACAGAACAAAAAGGCAGAAGAAGAGCAATTTCTCTCTCTCTGAGTTGGAGCATCTTGCCTTCAGACTTGGTGCTCCTGGTTCTCAGGCCATTATATTGGGATTGAATTACACTACTGGCTTTCCTTCTTCTCTAGCTGAAAGAGAAGAGATTGTAAGACTTCTCACATTCTATAACCAATCCCTCTAATAAACCTCCTTGTATATGAATCTACATATACTGTCAGAGCTCTGTTTCCCTGGGGAACCTTGTAAGGCAATGCCCAGGGATGAAGGCGAGGACTTTCATGGTGGATGAACACCACATAAGCCAACAGAAAGTCACGGTCTTGTTTTTCCAGGTATACGTTTCCATAACTAGAGCTCAGCACAACACATCTTCATAGGCCAGTTGACCTCTCTGCAGTGGGAAAATGGTCCTCTTCTGTGGCGGGGACAGTAAGGACTTGGCTTCAGGAAGCCCTCATGGGAGAGGGCAAGACCACCGTGAACAGTGGACTTGGCTCAGACAATGCTCATTCATGTTGTCTCTTTCTCCTTCCCTTCCCCTCTCTCCTCATAGCTAAAAGATACCAGAAAACATTTGCTTTGAAGGTTTACCTTTTTCTCATCATTAAGATAAAATTGGGCATCTTTTAGCCCCACCTGTTATTTACAGATTCCCACTTATACCCAGAGACCCCTGCTCGGCCTGGGTTTGGCTTATGAACCCTTAGGTTCTCTTTCCCCATCTTTCACTGTTTCATCCAACAGGGGACTTTAGCCAACAATGATCTACTTAAGGGCCAAGAACTGTCTTATAAGAACAGGCCATTACGTGTTATCAATGGGAGCTTCAGAAACCTCCTGGTCCGGGTTGGGTTTTGTTGTTGTTACTGTGTTTTTGTTTGTTTGTTTTGTTTTATTTTGTTTTGTTTCAATAAAGAGGTAGGGAGTTCTGTCTAGTTAGATGATAGGACATTATCTTTATCTAAGAGAGAGAGAAAAACGTCACAATAAAATCCAAAACATCATTTACAGTTTGATCCTCATATCAGCCACATGTTACAAACTTATCATCTAAAAGCCCAAAACAATAAGAAAGAGAAGGGAAAACAAAGTGAAGAATAAATTCTACTTCCACGAAATAGTTTCAACTTTAAAATATTTTCTCTGTCTTGTTCTTTGTGATACACACATACACACACCCACACGTGCATATGAACAATGCAAGTAAATTTTTGATATAAATAAGTTATCATAATACCTCTTTTTCCAAATATATTATAAGCACCTTTTCATATTCAAAAGTTATCCCCAAGATTCATTAATACAATAAGATTTGTGAAGTAGACAAATGGTTTCAGAAACATCCATGCTACTGAACATTTTTGATCAGTAAATTTCTCACTTAGTTAATGATATGCATGGGAAAAGTGGATTTAAATATCCTGTGGCTATCCTCTGGAAGGTGGGCTTATCCCACAGTTGGATAATTGAACTATATTCCTTTCTTCATTCATCTGAGTATTTCTACTAGGAAAGGACTATGCTAGGTTTTGAGGCCAAAAATGATGGGGACACTTGGGGGCAGTTGGTAAAACATGTGACTCTTGATCTTGTGGTGATGAGTTCCAGCCCACAATGGGTATGGAGACGTCTTAAAAAAAAAAAAAAAAAAAAAAAGCTTCCCCACCCATGCTGGTGTGCCCAAGCCTGAGAGTCCTCTACTCTCATCTATCTATCCTCATGGATGAACTTCAGGATGTTCAGCTCAGAGATCAAACCACTTCCCAATGATAAGACTGGTGCACAAAACTTCCAGGACTTTGACTGTCAGGAGAATGGCATCGAAGCCACTCACGGCACGGTCCACACTACAGTAAGAGTCCTACCAGAGGGAAGCAGACCAGTTTTCTGACGTATCATGACATTGACCTCAATCAAAAATCTTGTTTCAATGCATTCTTTAACTTTGAGGATATGTGAGAGAACACCCAGCACTTTGCTTTCAGACAGATGCCCCAGGCCAGCAGGAAGGTGCCCCCTCCTTCCCAGCAGGGTACCAGTACTCCACAACGGATGAGGTGGCCCCAAATGCTGCCTCTTGTTCTTACCCACTTAAGTCTGAAAAGCATCACTGCATTGGTATTTGGAGCTGGAGCTTATATCCTCAGCAGATTTGCATTCAATCATCCGGTGCTAGTAGAAGGCCTTGTGCTCATTAACCTTGACCCTTGTGATGAAAGCTGGATTGACTGGGTAGCTTCCAAAGTAAGCACCAAATGGTGCTCATCAGCTCATCTCATGATCCTCTCTCAAAATGTCTTACTTACATCTTTATTTTTCCACTGAAGTATATACAGTTAAAGGCAAAAAGTTTTAGCTATAGAGCTTGATGAATATTTTTATATGTAACTGCCACCCAATCGATATACAGAATATTTTCAGCTCCAAGGATTCCCTAGTGACCTTTCTTCAATACTTCCTCTCCTTCCAACACGTAATTGTTATTCTGACTTCTGTCACCTTAGATTGTTTTTATCTATTCTTAAACTTCATATAATTAGAATGGTAGAATATATATTCTTTTGTATCTGGCTTCTTTCATTCATTATTATCAGTGATCTTCCTTCATGTGTGTAGTGGCAGCTCTTTCTAATTCTTGTTTAGTGGTCTATAGTGTGAATACACAAAGTGCATTGTTTGTTATTTGGTTATTATGAATAAAGGTCCTATGCACATTCTTTAAAAAAAAAAAATGATGACAAAGCCTATCCTTGCCTAGAGGATTTCACAGTGAGACAATCTATAATTAGTGAAGCAAAGACAATGAAAGAGAAATCACAGAGCCCTGTGAGAGAAAAAGGAAGGTAGACAAGTCCCCTTGGCCTGCAGGAAGGGGCATTTGAACTGAGTTTTAAGAAAGAGTAGGCATTTTCCAGATAAAGGTGAAAGGAACGTA
>PITA01018867.1:0-39211 GCA_004023965.1 Spilogale gracilis | reverse complement strand
CCAAACTGTGGAAAGAGCCAAGGTGCCCATCAACAGATGAATGGATAAAGAAGATGTGGTACATATATACAATGGAATACTATGCCTCCATCAGAAAGGATGAATATCCAACTTTTGTAGCAACATGGACTGGACTGGAAGAGATTATGCTGAGTGAAATAAGCCAAGAAGAGAAAGTCAAGTATCACATGGTCTCACTTACTTGCGGTGCATGAAGGGTAAACTGGAGGACAGTGGGATAAGGAAAGTGAATGGGAACTAGGGTAATCTAGGGAGGGAAACAAAACAACAGAGACTTTAAACACAGAAACAAACTGAGGGACTTGGAGGGAGAGGGGTGGAGGGATGGGAGAGTCTGGTGGTGGGTACTGGGGACACCTAAAGTGTGGAGCACTGGGTGTGGGGAATGGGGAATGAATCTTGAAACACTGGAAAAAAAATTTTAGTAACAATAAAAAAAAAAAAAAGCACCCAACAAGGGTTTCCTCTAAAGATAAGAAGAAAAAAATAATGAGATAAATAAGGAGAACATAGAGGAGTACAGCTTCATCTGTAATTTATTATTTCTTTGAAACAAGAGAATAAATGATCTTAAGTAAATATAAAACTTTTTCTTAACTTTTGAATAGTGGACATATGTGCATTAATTATATCCTTATATCATGTTATATATTATCTTTATTTAATTTTCTTTTTTTTCCCAAAGATTTTATTTATGTACTTGACAGAGAGAAACACAGCTAGAGATGGAACACCAGCAGGGGGAGTGAGAGAGGGAGAAGCAGGCTTCCTGCACAACAGGGAGCCCAATGCAGAACTGGCTCATTCTCCCATACTTTATGTATCTCAGGAGAAGGAGATAATCTTGTTAGTACTCTTTGTGTTTCATTGTCACTTCCAGGCAATTTTTCCTTAAAAAAAAAAGAGCAGGAAAGTTAAGCTTAAAGACCTCTGAGATCAGACTGCCTTATCCTGATGTCCAGCTCCACTATGTCTATAGTTATTTGATCTTGGGATGTTAGTAATTCTTGCTGTATCTCAATGTCCTCATTTAAAAATCAGAGATTATGGGGCGCCTGGGTGGCTCAGTTGGTTAAGCGACTGCCTTCAGCTCAGGTCATGGTCCGGGAGACCTGGCATCGAGCCCCACATCAGGCTGCCTGCTCGGCAGGAAGCCTGCTTCTCCCTCTCTCATTCCCCCTGCTTGAGTTCCCTCTCTAGCTGTGTTTCTATCTGTCAAATAAATAAAATCTTTAAAAAAAATAAAAGTAAAATAAAATCAGAGATTAAAAAAATACTTCTAGACTTGTGAAAATTAAATTAGTTAATACATAAAGCACATAGAAAGTGGTTTTTGAAACAAAGCTGATTACAACTTTTTTTCACATATACTTATTACTATAATGTTTTCTAGAAAAACCCAAACTATATCTTTTAATTCCCACTATTAGTTTCATATATGATCCTCTGTAATATCACAAAATCTCAAATATTTCAATATTTTAAATAAAATTCTGATATTTCCTTTTAGTTTTCCCTATGGAGATTTCTAGTCACTTATTTCATGTGTTCTCTTATGAGATGATTTCAGATCAATTGTAAGCTTATCTACTCCATATTTAATAGATGGTTAATAGTGGTTCCCTCCTAAATTTTAAAAAGGACATGCAAACATAAAAATCCTGGATGGGTGTAAGTAGGTGAACTAAGAAAAAAAAATCATAAAATAATAGTTTAAACTACATAGCTATTAGTTTTCAAATCTATCAAATTAAAAAGAATCAAGACAAATCCATGAAAAAATGAGATATGAGAAAAAGTAAATTCTCTTTTCTTATTATCCATTAATAAAAAGGGTCTATATTATAATTCAGACCTAGATGCATTACACTACAGGTGAACACCGCATAGCTCCAGTGAATTAATTTACATTTTAGTCAATAGGATAGAATCTTCTCTCATGAGAGTTATAGTATACTGAACAATTTTGCTGGTCTCCTACAGCCCACTAAATCAGAATAAAGACCAAAACCAATGGAAATATGATTACGGCTCTAGAGATTATAGCTACAAATTTATTCTCTACCATGAATTGCAAAAACTTTAATAAAAGTTGAAAAACATGTTTATTGAAATAAGTAGCTTGGTCTAAATCTTTCTTGATTATTCCCCTTTGAATGATATAATGAAGATAAAGCACATATTCAAATCATTATAGAGTTAAGATACTTGCTCACCTTTCCTCAATTCTTCAAGCATGAATTCCAGGTTTACAACAGTCCTGAATTGGCATGATTACTCCCAAAACATAAAAAATCAAGTTGAACCAATGTGATGTGTTGCATTTGTTTTGTGAAGATCCAAATTTGCAGCCTGATGCTCTGAGCTTTGTCATTGACGACTTTAATAAAAAGTACTCTATCCAACAGTGTAATAGCAGCATCAGTCTTCAAATCTTCATAATTTTAAGATAATAATTAACACTTCTCAAAGATAGTCTATATACATCTAGGTGACCTCAATACTGTTCCAGGGGTATCCAGGACAAAAAGACAATTTTCCTAATGATACTAAGATGCTATTTGCCTTTTTTGATGTGATGGCAAACAGTTTAAAAGCAATGGCACAGAAGGCTCCAGTCCCTTAAGCATGAGTCAAAGTAATGGCACCTAACAGTGCTAGGAATCATTAAACTCTTCACAGCAACAAGGCTGAAGTAAAAAGAAAAAAGAAAGAACAAAAATTCATTTTAAGAATAACTTTGAGCAGTAAAAAGCATATTAAATATCAACCATCTAGCAATATTTTTTCAATTTTCCATATGATGAAATGGAAAGTATGCGTAAAGCCTTTTCATTCAAATTTGAATCATTATGGTCTTCTGGAGTAGAAGCAATTGTACAGTTGTTTGAGTTGTGAGCTGATCTAGCCTGTGTGTGTGTGTGTGTGTGTGTGTGTGTGTGTGTGTGTGTGTATTGCACCATCTTACTTGAAAGAACTATAGAAAGAGTATGTTTGTTCAGTCTCTAATATTCAACAAATGTTTTCTTCAATATGAATTAAACAAATCTACCCTTTCAAAGACAACAATTGAACTTAATGGTTAATGATAAAATTTGAGCTTTTAAGTAAAACATTAGAAGTTTGGAAAACAGAAACTATCATCATGAGCTTAATGTCTTCCCAACACAGAGACATTTCTGATGAGATTAGTAGTGACAAAAATGAATGATTTATCTTTTAATATTTTTGAAAAGAAATACATCATTATTGGCAGATCTGCATAATTCAATGAAACATTTTTCAAATGATTAACCCATATATCAAAGGATACATTCAAAATGCTAGATGGACCAATGGGTTTAGTGTTATTGAGCTCAAAGATGTGGTTTCAGTATCCACATTACAGTGAACCTTTATACCATTTGTCTAGTTTTAGCATAGGAACAAAGAAAAATATTCTTAAATATATAAAAACACTATTAAAATTCTCTTCATTTTTCTACAACATATGTGTTTGAGGCTGGATTTAGATTAACAGTAATAATTTTTACTTGTCTCTATAAACCCTTCAATAAACTTAGGTATAATATTTAAAAGAGTTTATAATGTTCATACTCTTATTTTGTCCAATTAGGACACCCACAATATCCCAGTGTGACTTAGTATGTTATTAAGTCTCATCTAAGAGGATATGCTTACCATAGGGTAAAGAACTTCTAAGGTGGTCCCCAATAGTATCCATGCCCTGTGTAAGTCCTTCTTGTGGGTAGGCTTGACATAACTGTATCGCTTGTATTAAATAAAATGTAGTAGAAGTGCTGGAATGTCATTTTGAAGACAAGCTTATAAAGAGACTGTGATTTCTGTCTTAGACGTAGTCTCTCACACTTTGTCTTGGATTACTTGCCCTTAAGAAAGTTGGCCACCATATTATATGACAACCCTGTAGATAAACCTATGGGGTGAGAGATCAAGTACCACATGAGTGAGCTTGGAGGCAGAATTCCCTCCCTGTGATGGAGCTTTCGCAGACACAGTTGACTCTTGAGAATCCCTTGTGATAGATTTTGAGCCAGTGACTCTTGGATAAGTCACATCCAGAAACTTGACTAACAGAGAACTGTAATTTAATAAACATTTGTTGTTTTAGGCTGAAAAATTTTAGGGTAATTTAGCTATAGATGATCAAGATAGTTACTGGTGTGCGTTTTCTTAGTGTAGAATCTGAGTTTTATGTTGTGTTCATCATAGGTTTTTATGAGTTTATAAAAATTTAAAAGCCAGCTAGACAAAGATGATTATGAGTGTCAGGCAGAAAATATCAAATTCTCTAAGCCAGTAACGACAGCATTAATAGTGGTGAAGTCATGTCTTAAAACCTATATATAGGGGCACCTGGGTGGCTCAGTTGTTAAGCATCTGCCTTCGGCTCAGATCATGATCACGAGTTCCAGGATGGAGCCCCTCATGGGGCTCCCTGCTGGGCGGGAAGCCTGCTTCTCCCTCTCTCACTCCCCCTGTTTGTGTTCCCTCTCTAGCTGTGTTTCTCTGTCAAGTAAATAAAATCTTTTAAAAAAACCCCCGCCTATATATAAGGGTATTAGTTAACAGAATAATTAAGGGTAATAGTCCTTGAAACACATACAAATGCTTAATATAGTTTTACACTATATTCTGAAATTTCTGAATTTTCAGTGGCTTCTGGTTCTAATGGATGTGTCATGGGAACACTGGACCAAATTAAATTAAATATTACTTATAAGAATTGTTTTAGAGAAACAATAGTGTTTTCCTTGGATTTATTCTACTAATGACAAAACTGAGTCCTCAAGAAATAAATCTTGATTCTATTGCTTTTTGATTTGTTTATAAACCGAACTATTGCTTTTTCATTGTTTATAGCAACATTAACCACACTGATATAATGTGCCTCTTTTAGTAACTTCTGAGGTAGTTAGAGGGGACCCTGCTTCTCCCACTGCCAGTTCTCCCACAACCCCTTGTTTTCTCTCTCTCTCTCTCAAATAAATAAACAAATAATAAAAAAAAATCCTGCCAAAGTCAACATCACCTAGATTTTTCCTGTTATTTTCCAGAAATTTTACAAGTTTACATTTTATATTTTTGCTTTAGTTTTTTGATTTCTAGAATTTCCTTTTGATTCTTTTATAGAGTTTTCATCTCTCTGCTTACATTATCCATCTATTCTTACATACTATCCACTTTTTCCATTTGAGATCTTAGATGTTAATCATAGTTATTTTAAATTCCAGGTGGAATTACTTCAAAATATTTCCCATATGTGGGATTCTAAAGCTGTTCTGTATCTTCAAACAGTGGTGTTTTTTTTTTTTTTAATTTTCCTTTGTGCCTTTTTGTATGCCTTATAATTTTTTGTTTAAAGCTGGTATGATGTTCCAGATAAAAGGAACTGAGGTAAATAGGCTTTTGATGTGAGATTTTATTTATCTGGCTAAAAGTTAGGATGTGTTTACTATTTGTTGTAGCTATGTCAAAGACTAAAATCTCCTCTGGTGTATTTGTGTTTGTCTCCTCTGTTATCTTTAGGTTTCTCTAGTGACTTCTTAAAGATTATTCATATATTTATTTGATAGAGAGAGAGATCACAAGTATGCAGAGAGGCAGGCAGAGAGAAAGGAGGAAGCAGGCTCCCTGCTGAGCAGAGAGCCTGATGTGGGCCTCCATCCCAGGAACCCAAGATCATAATATGAGCCAAAGGGAGAGGCTTTAATGCTCTGAGTCACCCAGGCACCCTCTCTAGTGACTTCTTAAATAAGGTCTCAGGTTTGCAGGGTTTTTTTGGTTTTAATCATCTGTTATTGTACAGATGCCCCATCTATGTGGCTATAGGGGCTGGGGGAAACAATGCATCTCTGAATCTATTATTAGACCTTGGCCTTTAGTTGTATTTATATCCCTTAGATATGTTTTCACAAATGTTTCTTTGCCTTCAAATTCTCACTTACATAAGACAAGAAGGCTATAGGGGTCTCCCCTTCCTCATGCCAGATAATACTTCAGGAAAGTAGTTCATTTTGAGGTCTTGTCTTTGTTACAGGAACATAATGAAGGAAAGAATACTAGAGTATTCTTATTTCAAAATAGTTTCTTTCTATCCCCTGTTGGAAGCATTTTCTGCATTGTTCAGAATGAGAATCTGGTGGGGTTTCTGGAGGTAAAACATATAGAAGGCTGGAAACATATAGAAGGCTGGTAAAACATATAGAAGGCTGGAAACTCTGGAGTTTTTAATTCTCAAGCTAGTCCACATGGAGCCCCCTGCAATTCCTCAATTGCAAGAAAGTGTTCCCATGTTATTGACTCCAGGGTTATGAATGGGTGTGCCTATTGCTGGGTTCCTGAACATGAAGGATGGCTCCCTGTACCATGGCTGAGCACCTATAGCTAGGTCACAGGACTGTGACAGGAGATGCAGTTAGATTGAGGTTGGTGGATTTGCCAGAAGCAAAATCTTAAACACAGATAGAAGATACATTATCTTCAAAAAAATAAAACAAAACAAAACAAAACCTGACACTTATTTTTCAGCAAAAATGTTAAAAAATTGATGGCTCCTGAGCCACCCAGGAGCCCCTAATCTATAATATCTTTAAAGGATTGAAGGAAAATGATACAAAATTCTTATGCAAAATTCTATAGCTAACAAAGGTATTCTTCAAAAATAGAGATGAAGACTTCAAAAGTTAGCTTTGATGAGTAATGAAATTGGAAGCCATCATTTCTATCTTCATAACATGAAAAAAGCTGAAGAAATTGAAAAATGACAATGTTTCTTAAATCTATCAGAAAATTGAGGTCATAGAACAAACTGTTGCCCCCAAAACTAGTGATAGAAGCATACAGAAAATAACAGCTTACCTGAAACAGAAGCCCACCACAGGAGCCAATATTATCACTGATCAATATCATTGATTATGAGATATCACCATACCTGTGAGAAGGGCTATCAGAAAAAAGACAAAAGATAACAAGTGTAGGGAAGGATACCTCCATATCCTTGGACACCCTTGCACACTGTTGGTGAAAATGTAAATTGGTACAGCCATTAGGAAAAACAGTATGGAGATTTCTCAAAATATTAAACATAGAACTACTATATGATCCAGCAATCCCACTTTTAGATATTATATGCAAAGGAAATGGAATCTGTACCTCAAAGAGATACCTGCACTCCATGTTTGTTGCAGCATTATTCACAATAGCCAAGATTAGGAAAATAACCCAGGGTCACTGAAGGATGAATAAGCAAAGAAAATATAGTATATGTATGCAATGGAATGTTATTCTTCCATAAAAAGATGGAAATCCTGGGGCACTTATGTGTCTCAGTCATTAAGCATCTGCCTTTGGTTCAGGTCCTGATCCCAGGGTCCTGGTATCAAGTCCTACATCCAGCTCCCTGCTCGGCGGGAAGCCTGCTTCTTCCTCTCTCACTCCCCCTGCTTGTGTTACCTCTCTTGCTATGTCTCTCTCTGGCAAATAAATAAATAAAATCTTTTTTAAGAAAAAAAGATGGAAATCCTGTCACTTGTGACACCACAGATGACCGTGGAGAATGTTATGTTAAGTGAAATAAGCCAGATATAGAAAGGCAAATATTATATTATCTCAATTATGTGTGGAATCCAAAAAATTCAAACACATAGAAACAGAGAGTAGAATGGTGGTTGCCAGGGTCTGGTGGGTAGAAAAAAATGGGAAAATGTTGGCCAAAGGGTATAAACTTCCAGTTATAACATGAATAAATTCTAGGTATTTAATGTATAGCATAGTGACTATAGCTAATACTATTGTATGGTATATTTGAAATTTGCTAAGAGAATAGATCTTAAAGATTCTTTTCTTTAAAAAAAAAAAAAAGATTTTATTTATTTGACAGAGAGAAACACAGCCGGAGAGGGAACGCAAGCAGGGGAAGTGAAAGAGGGAGAAGCAGGCTTCCCACCAAGCAGGGAGCCCAATGTGGGACTCGATCCCGGGTCTCCAGGATCACAACCTGAGCCAAAGGCAGTCGCTATACCAACTGAGCCACCCAGGCATCCCTTGAAGATTCTTGATACACACACACTATGTAAAGTGATGGATTTGATGATTAGCTTGATTGTGGTAACATTTCACTATATATATATATATATATATATATATATATATATATATATATATATATATATATATATATATATATATAGCTTGATTGTGGTAACATTTCACTATATATATATATATATATTTCACTAGATATATTTCACTAGATATATATATATATCACATCACACTTTGTATACCTAAGATACATGCAAACTTTGTCAATTATATCCCAACAAAGTTGAGAAAAAAAGTTTTGCCTCTGATTTGATTTTTAGCAGTTTTATGTGTGTCTAGATCTATTATTCTTTATATTTATCTTGCTAAGTGTTTCATAGGTTTTTGAATTTGGATTCAGAAACATTTTTTCAAATATGTGCTTATGAACTTTTATTTCTGCCCCATTCTTTTGCTTTTGTTGTTCTGATTTTCCAACTCAACTTCTGTAAGACTTTTCACTTTATTCCACCTTAATGTAATGCTTTAGATTTGTCCACTTATCTCTGCTTCACTTTGTATATTTCCTATTATTTTTCTGTCAGTTCTTAATTTTGTTTTCTGTTATTCATAGTTTGCTGTTAAACCAAAATAACAACAGTTTCTGATTTTACATATTTTATTTCTTAAGCCTAGAATTTTAACTGTTTTTAATTGTCTATGGTTTTCTGATAAAATTTGTTTGCCTTTTATTATATTAATATTGTATGCTTACCTATTTTCTTTTTAAAAAAAAAATTTATTTATTTATTTATTTATTTGACACACAGAGAGAGCACAAGCAGGCAGAGAGGCAGGCAGAGAGAGAGAGAGGAGAAAGCAGGCTCCCTGCTGAGCAGAGAGCCCAATGCGGATGATGCAGGCCTCGATCCCTGGACTCTGAGATCATGATCTGAGCCAAAGGCAGAGGGTTTAACCCACTGAGCCACCCAGGCACCCTACCTATTTTCTTAAACATGGCAAATATAGTTAAAGATTTTTAAAAATCTAATTTATTTTTGCATATATGTGTATTTCTATTGCATTTTTTCCTTTATTTTTTGTTATCCCATACTATATTTTGATGTTCCTAATATTTCTTTTTTTTCTGATGTTCCTAATATTTTCTGATTGAATAATTAATATGTTGTTAAAAAAATGTCAGCTTGACTGGGTTCTTATCTGAAGATTCAGGGGAAGAATTTGCTTGCAAGTTTATTCTTATTGGCAGAATTAAATTTCCCATGGTTGTAAGACTGAGGTCCCCATGTTCTTTCTGGTTGTTGGTCACAGGTCCTTTTCACCTCCTAAAGGCTGCTCTCCCAATTCCTCGCATCTTCAAGTTATCAATGGCATGTTGAGTCCTTCTCTTGCTTAGATTCTCTCTAGCCACCCATTCGGCTCCACCCACGATCTCTTTAACAAAAAGGATTTTCCAGGCACATCTTTAGAATTTTCTCCAGAATATGCTTTCTAGTTTCTGCAATCTGGATAGAATTTCCCAAATCTTCAAGTTATGTTTCCTTCAACTTACCTCTTTCAGCTTGCATTTTACTATGAGCAGCAGGGAGAAACTAGGCCACAACTTCAACACTTTGCCTAAAAACCTCTCAGTAAGCAGGGTCCTCAGAAGGTGGGTTTACTATTACTGGATAGTGATAATTCTTATTTAGTTATTACAATTCAAGAAGAAATATTTAAGCTACTATGTTTTGTCTGCCCAATGGTGATGTTATCTTATCCTCTCTCCCTTCTTGTTGAATTATTTTTTTGCAGAAAGTTTATATTTCAATTGGTGTAAGGATGTGTTTCAGGCTAACTAGAGATTTTCCTATGATCCAGGATTTTTTAAAAAGATTTATTTGTTTGTTTATTTGAGATAAATAGATGATTTATAGATATTGAGTAGATAGATACAGAGCACACATGTGAAGTGAAGGGAGAGGGAGAGAGAATCTGGAGCCAACTTTGATGGGGGGCTTGATTTCACCACCCAGAAATCATGACCTGAGCCTAAACCAAGAGTTGACCACTTAACCAACTGAGCCACCCAGGAGGTCCTATGATCCAGGATTTTTATTTGAATTTTTTGATCCTACTCTTTGCCAATGATAATAGGAAACGATATAGTACATTCCCCACCCCTCCAAGCAAGGAATTTTTTTTTTCTTCTTATTCTTTCAGAGCAAATGATTTCCCATGATTATATAGATATCATTTCTCATTTATTCCTGTGTCATCTGCTTCTAGCCAATTCCCTCTTGATGCCAGTGTAGCATGAAAATATTCAGTTTTTGCACCTTACCTGAAGTATTTTGCTTTTTCTTCAAAGAGTAACTTTTTGCTAGACCTCTTGGGCTGCAAGTGTGGTGTTACCTGCTAGATATCTTTTAATTCCTTCCCCTTGTTTGCATGACTTCCCTGATAAGTATCCACTTCTATGGACATTCTTTCCGTTCATTTTGGATTTTGAGTGTTAACTCCTCCAGCTTTCATGGAATATAGAGTTTATGTGTTTGTTCCTCATAAAGGTGTGGCTGTGGGATGATTTCTTGGAAAATAATAATGGAAACAATTTCTGAAACACTAAAGTTTTTTCATCTTATGCAACATGTACTTTTTAGGAAGTGATTTCATCTTGAATAATTTATAGGAAAGAATTCAAAATTCTAACAAATAAAAGAATCAACAGGTAATTTTTATATTCTTGAAACAAACTTGAACAGTATATATACTATGGTATACTTGAAAATTGACATTTGTAGTTATATACTTAGATAAATCATTACTCTGAAATGTTTCTTGACCTATGAAATGTTTTAGAGAGACCTGACAATGTCTGAGGTCATTTTCTGTTCTAAATATTTAGGACATTCTTTATCCGAGTTCCGGATTGCCAAAGGTTAATTACAGTAAGGCCAGTTTTTCAAGTAAATACTCCTTTTAGATTAATGAATTTGGATTACATAAATATTTTGTAAGGGACATGTTTATGTTAAGAAAGTTAAACTTCCAACAGATTTCTTAAAAACCTCTTAATTTTATAGTGGAAAATTACTTTTAAAGAAAAAAATTGTAACATATACTTATTATTTTAAATGATTCAAACTTTTTTAATATGAGAATGCAACTGTATTTTCTCTTTGCTTTGTTATGTTAAAAAAATGGAACACAGAATTTCTTCTCACTTCTACAGAAATTTTTAATATTAAGCTTTCCCTTTCCCTCAAGGAAAGAAGAACTGGTTTTAGGTTTGTGATGTTTCCAAATCTGGATTTACTAGGCCATATATGTCTCTTGCCAGATAAGAAGAAAATGTATTTTTAGAAAAGATAAGATATATGGTTCTTCTTGGAAAAGCAATAATAGAGTAATACTTTCCCATAGAAAAAAGTAGGTCAGAGAATTGAGAAGAGAGCTTCCAAACCAAGGAGTTGATCATAGTAAAGTTCAATAGTACTCAGCTTGGAAGGAGTTGAGTGAAAGGACCAAGTAAAGAGTCATTTTAAAGAGCTTTATGAGAGAGCCCTAGAGCCTCACTAGAATAGAAACATTGCCCAGACACTTCTCAGTCTTAACTTTAGAGAGAAATTTTCATTGTCTCAGTCCAGAAGATTATTATCATCTTCAAATAGTCATTATCAAGACCTATTGAATAAAAAATCCATCATTATAGCATATTTTCCAAATAACTTTACTAATACATTCACTCAGATTGAATGCACTTTAAATGTACAAATTAAATCAGGACATCTGGAACTTTCAAGATTATTGCCTAGGGATCATGTATAATAGCTATTTATTCAGCACATTATTACTTTTTCAAAGAACAATTAAGCTCATGATCTTATTTACTCTCCATAATAAAAACTGACAGTGAAGTACAATTGAAAAATTTTGGCCTAGGACTCAGAAATCTAAAACCCAATTTGGCTCTGTTTCCAAAGTCACTTAGTTTCATTGTAAAGTCACTTAATTTCAATATGCATCATTAAATTCCACTTTTTTTGGTAACAAAACACCATTTTTTCAATCTATTAGGAGTTTATCTTGTTCAGATGAGACAAGTTCCTCCACTGGCATAAGAAATGAAGCCATTGCCTGGATGTCAGTGATTTATACATGAAAGTACCTAGAGACCAATTATGACCAGCAACAGAAATTCCTGAGACTTTCATTGGAAAAGAGATATCTTTTCCCTGGGATTACTAAACTGGTAGAATGTAGGCCTGAAGGTCTAGAAGTCCCTGTGTAGACAGCCTTCTAGGAAAAGAGGCCAATGGAAGGGAAAATTTAAAAAAAAAAAAAAAAAAGCTGGTAAAGACAGAGACCCCTTGACTGCTTGATTCAATACATGAGTACATGTATTCAGGCATGTTTATCCAATAAATTCTTTTTTTTTTCCTTTAGAGTCAGTTCAAGTTGGAATTCTGCCATTTGCAAGAAGACAAGTATGACTCATCTATTATCTTTATAAAATTAAATAAGTAACTACATGATGATTTCCAAAGTTAAATCACTATAATGCAAACCCTAAAAGGAAGTAATTAAATACAGAATCTAAAAACTCTAGGTGCAGGGTCTTTTTTCCAATGACTATTCATCAGCATCAAGAACAACACTTGAACATAAATGTTTAATACATATTTGTTGAATGAATGAATGGATTTTAATCTTAAAATGGGGAAGCTATTTTTCTAATTCTGTCCCCCTTATCAGTCCTATCAAAAAGTACAATATCATTTACTTGCAATTGAGTGTGGTGCAGTTTGGAAAACCTGGGGATCTTTTTTTATCTTCATGAAGTTGAAAAACACAGGTGCTCTCCACTCTTCTTACTTGTGTGGCTGACCATGAATAGAGTTATTACATACATGAAGACCTAAAACACCTATTTTATCATAATTAAATCTCTATTGAACATATATTTTTCTTAGGTTTATATTATGCATGAATAATGCCATGGTTATCAGGTATTTATTGAGCACTTACCATGGCCTAGAAATTGTGCTATTGCAATATATTATGGTAGAAATAGCAAAATAATTCCTGAATTTATTTTTCATTAGATATAAATGATATAATGTTTACCTAATAGAGTTTGTGAGGGTAAAAAGATAAAAATGTAATTATATATGTAAAAATATATTATAAACTAGAAAAATTGATATGTCCATCTAGGGTGTTTCTTTAGGATAACCAAAATTAGTACTTAAAATTAGGTCATATTTCATGGACATGAGCAGTTACACTGTTCCAGACAGAACCATACCTGTAGAATATAATATGAATATAGAATATGGCAGAATGTAGATTTTGGCAGAATGGTACCCCCAGAACACAACTCTAGAAAGCACCATAGTAGTAATCATACAAAGTTGCTGTCCTAGGTCACGTTAGTAATAATAGCCCATTTATACCAACTGTCCCTTCATCTTGCTGTCACTGAGATTTCAGTCCCTGTTAAAGTCCCTAAAAACATACATTTATTCCCAAAGTTTACTTTATATATATTCATGGATAAGGGCTATAACCAAAAACATGGATTCTATCCACTTTTTCATCTCCAGATTCAGCTTCCCCAAGGAATGTCTATTGCCAAGACCACTCTTTTTGAAAACTGTGGGAAAGCACTTTGACTTACACTCTGGTTCCCCATGGCTGAACTGTCCCCATCAGGCATTGGCATCACTTTTACCAATCTCTCCTGCTGCCGCTAGCACTTTTGTTGAGCATTATTGCTTCTTCTTTCTTTGCCAGAAACTTGCATCCCTGATGAAATGGATATCTCAGGGAGCCAATGTGGTTATTTGTGGAAGATGAAAAAAAAAAAAAGCCATTAGCTCAAGCCTTTTATTAAAATATAGAAACAGCCATGATGGTTTTGTGGACAGCAAGATGCTTAAATACAAAAACAAAAACAAAAAAACAAAAAAACAAAAAAAGAGAGAGAGAGAGAATGGTCAAGAAAAATCCACTTTTTTAGAGAATTTTCACTGTCCAAATTTTTGTAAAGTATGAAAAATTGAAGTTATGTTATCATAAAACATGGTACAGGGCCCAAAGGACTGAATCCATGGTTTATCATATATTCATCAACTAACTGGATTTAGCAATAGGTAGGGGAGGAACTGGTGAAAGCTAAGTCTTGCTAGAGTCAGTGGAAATTTTTTATTCCTTCAGCATCTGTAACATTTTGAACTCAGTGCATTTTCCACAGACATTTTGGTCCATGATGAAGTAAAGAATGCTTCACTCATTTTTGCTGTTATATTTGATCATAGGGCTATTATAGTGCCCCATAGTCTTCATCTCTCAAACCCTCCAGAGGAATTACACATAAATCTATGGTCATCTGGGTCAGGGACTAATTTTTTGACAAATATAGTACAGTACTTAGAATCATCTCTCTTATTATGAGTCACATTGTATCTCCCCAAAATTTGTATATTGAAGTTATAACCTCAAGTACTTCAGATGTGACTGTTTAAAGGCTTAAAGTAAAATGGGGTCACTAGGGTGGGCCTTATCCCAATATGATGGCTGTCCTTGTAGGAAGAGGAAATCTGGACACAGACGCATACAGACAGAAGACCATGAGAAGACACAGGGAAAAGGTGGTCATTCAGAAGCCAAGAAGAAAGGCCTTAGAAGAAATCAACTTTACCAGTGTATTGATCTCAAATTTTCAGCCTCCAAAAGTTCGAGAAAACAAATTTCTGTTACACTAAGCCACCCAATCTGGGTTACTTTGTTATGGAAGACTTAGCAAACTAAAACATCTCCCATCTTAGAGCTAAAGTTTTATTAATAGAGGATTCCTATCCTGGTGTTCCCATTATTCCTTAAAATAAACTCTCCCTCAGAAGTTTCTTCAGTCCACTGTTCCCCTACCATAACCAGCAGGTCTGAATCCCAGTGCTGAATATAGTTAAAGCTTGAGGTGAGCCACACCATCCTTCTTCTTAATCCAAATACTCCTATTTTACTTTTACTTTTTTTTTTTTTTAAGATTTTATTTATTTGACAGAGAGAAACACAGCCAGAGAGGGAACACAAGCAGAGGGAGTGAGAGAGGGAGAATCAGGCTTCCCGCCTAGCAGGGAGCCCAACGTCGGACTCGATCTCGGGTCTCCAGGATCATGACCCGAGCCCAAGGCAGTCGCTTAACCAACTGAGCCACCCAGGTGCCCCTATAATACAAATTTTAAAAGGTAAGAATTACTTCGCTATAAATCAGTCTCATTATAGTTCACAAATATGAACTAATAAAGAGAAAAAGGCAAATTCTGCTTAAAAGAGGGCAATGCATTTGTTTAACTGCTTCCACTTTGTAATAACATGTTTAAGAGAACCTTCTTATTACTCTTCTATTTGCCAGTTTTGGTCAATACCTGAAGTAATGGTCTTGTCATTAGGCTCACTTAAACATAAAAGCTTTGCGGTGTCAGAGAGAAGGCTCATTGAAAAAGGAATTGACTTTATGGCACACTTGAATGTGCCTGTACTTCTAAGTGAATTTGTAAGCTCATCTTGATTGATGACACATTGAGCAACATTTTGCAGGGGTGGAGAGGAAAATTAAATACATGTAGATTGCACACTTTGATAAAGGATGAGTGCTCTTTTCTTTCTCTTTGTGCGTGAAAATCTTCTTATGTGTTAGAATAATTTACTTTCCCCTGTATAAATTAATAGGTAGATTATAAACATGGGGGTTAAACAGATATGTATTTAAATATTGATTCTCCTACTTAATACTGTAGGATCCCCCTCCATACAGATTAGAATGTTAGAACATTCTGTAAACTAGGAATAATAATGCCTGTTTCATAGTTGTGAAGATCATTAATGCATAGTCCCTGAAAATTCAGAAATGTTCAATAAATTTTAGTTGCTTTCAATAATGGTAGTCAGTAGAGGCAAAATTTTAGCATTACAATAAAATTAAATTGAATATAAAAAAATGCATATATGGCATATTTTCTTTGCGAGGGTATAACAGTTTCCTGGGTGCCATAACAGGGTACCACAGACTGAATGGCTTAAGACAACAGAAATTCATTCTCTCATAGTTCGGGATGCTAGAAGTGTTAATTCAAGGTGTTGACAAGGTTTATTCCTTCTGGAAGTACTGATGACAGAAAAACTATCTCATGCTTCTCTTCTAGCTTCTGGTGGTTACTGGAAATCCTTGATGTTCTGTTTCTAGATGTTCCACTTCAATATCTGCCTCTACCTTCACGTGGTATTCTTGTAAATACTCCAGTCATTGGATTTAGGGCCTACCTTAATCCTATATGGCTTCACTTTATGTTAACCAATTACATTTGCAAAAATTCTATTTCCAAATATGGTCACTTTCTTAGGTTCCAGGTAGATATGAATTTGGGAGGTAGGCACCACTCAGCCACATATAGTGTGCTGTCTCCCCCAACTTCAGATCTATCCCACATGTAAGACATTCATCCCATCCCAACGTCCCTGAAATTCTTAACCCATTTCTGTATAAACACTACATCCCAAATTACCAACTCACAGAGTTCTAAATCCCATCATTTAACTAATCTGGGTGGAGACTCTGGGTGTGAGCTATCCTGGGGCAAAATTCCTCTCTGGTTGTGGACAGGTAAAACTGGAAGCAAGCTGTCTGCTTCCAAAATAAAGGTGGGATAAGCCTACAACAGATATTCTCATTCTAAAAGGAAAAACGTGGAAGGAATACAGTGCTCATTGGTGCAAAGCAAGTTCACAACTCAACAGGAGAAGTTCCGTTAGATTTCAAGGCCTAAGAATAATCCTCTGTGGCTGGATGTTCTTTGCCCTCTGGGCCTGTCAAGGTCTCCCACTGGCATCACCTCTGGGTCACACTCAGAGTCATTTTTTCTTCATTTCATCCTATCTCTGACCCTTTAAGCCCAGGCTATCAGTATTTCCATTGCTAAAAAAAGAAAATAAGCACAAAAATGCTGTCCATCTTCCATGTACATCAAGATGATCCACACTATTAGCAAGATTTTCATGGGTTATTCCACAGGTTCTTGGATAATTTTCTACGAGTTCTTCCTGAATAATCCTATCTCTATTCTTGGCTTCTGCTGATAGAGTCCATCGGATCCACGAGTTACACACTTAATTTCTTCACCAAAGGTTGCTCTGCCAACCTTTACCAAAATGTTGTTCAGTCTTGGAGTTCTCTCCAGTGAATGCTTTACATTTTTTACAATATGAATAACCTAAGGATTTTCCAAATCAAGCTCTGGTTCCTTTTTGTTTCATACTTTGTTTTGCAATTTACCTCTCTCCTCTTGCATTGTACAATATACAGTGAGGAGAAATCAAGCCACGCTTCCCATATTTTCCTTAAAAATCTCCTCAGCTAAGTATCCAAGGTCATCTTCTACTTTCCACCCAACACTAGAACACAATTCAACTAAGCTTTCTGCCACTTTATAACAAATATCAAGAATCACCTTTCCTCCAAGGTCCAACTAACATGCTTCTCATTTCCTTCAGAAAAATCACTAAAGCACCTGAAATATCCATGTGTCAACCAGCATTCTTTTCATGATGAGCATTCTGTTCATGTATTCTCTAAGATGACAGAAACTTTTTCTACCATTCTCTTCACTTTCATCTGTGCCTTCACCAGAACCACCTTTAACATCCGTATTTCTACCAGTCTTCTCGTCAAGATAATATAGGCTTTTTCTAAAGGTTCCTCGACCCATTACCCAAATCCAAAGCCACTTCCATAGTTTTAGGTATCTTGTTATAGCAGCACCAAACTCCCTGGGACCAAAATCTGTCTTAGTTTCTTAGGGCTGCTATAACAAAATACCGCAAATCAGGTCACTTAAAACAGAAACTGATTCTCTCACAGTTCTGGACACCAGAAGTCTGAATTCAAGACTGTGAGACAGAAATCCTTCTGTCCTTGCATGTGGTGGCTTCTGGTGTTCCTTATATTATGTATCTATCGACAATCTCTGCCTCCATGTTGACATGACTTTCTTGTTGGTATATCTTCCCATGACCTTCTCATTTCCAAATAAGGTCAAATTCTGAGGTTCTGGGTGATGCACTTTGGTGAACACTATTCACCCTAGGTCAGGGGATATGTGTTTCAAATCAGGATACAGATCCACAATTCATGTAGTGTCTATGATGAATGGAGACCACTTAATAAAGCATTGATTAGGTCAGAATTTACCAATAAGAAGTATTATTCTCCTTATACTTTCTGCAAAAAGTGTGTTTTTAATACAATATAGTTTAATAGGAAAATTTGATTAGTTCAAAAGGCTTTCAGTTTTCCAGAAAACTGGCAAATGAAATGTCACAAATATAAATTGAGCAAATACAAAACAACAAAAAATTAAAAGCACTTGTTTGCCTTTAATTTCAAAAATGGTAGAGGCAATAAATGCTGAAATAATTTAGAAAAATAGAATTGACTATAGGCTGAAATTATTACTCTGTCTAATTCTTCATGTTATGCTTCAACCTTAATGTAGTGTTTACCTCATAGGGAATTAATTAATTTCAAGTTGTTTATTATTTGATTTTCCAAACTAATAATCTTCCTATGATACTGTTTGTTTTAAGCCCTAATATTATGCAGACTGGAGGTGCAAAAGGACAGGGGAGGAATGTGCTACTCCTGTGGTGCTGGAAAGCTTTGAGGACACTCCTCCAGCTTCTTGCTCTGGTTCTCCAGTGAGCAGAGCTTACTGGGAGGAAGGGCTCCAGAGGCTACTGCCAGCCACACTCGTAGGGCAAAATGACTTTGAACAAGGACTCGGAAGAATAGTATGACTGAAGCAAGGAGCATTGGGGTTGGTAGAATAGTGAAGATAAAAGTAAAATAAAGTTGAATAAATAGGCGGGAGTGGGAAACTGATGAAATATTTAAATACCGTCTGTTTGTTTCCTATAACTCTTACTGCTAGCCAATCCTTCTTCAGTGAAGGGGAGTTATTCAGAAACAGCTTGTGTGGAACTCAAACCTGAGCATTTGGTTTGGAAACAAAAACATCCTTAAGTTTATCATCTGCTTCTTTTGCCTGTAGGAGGCATTTTTTATTAATTGTTTTAAAATGCCCTAATATCTGAGGACTTGGCCCCAAACATGAGCTCCTAGATAGAATTCTGACATACATGTTTCTGTTGTTAAAACTACTTGAAAATAATTATAATTTGTTACTCTATGTGCCCTACCATGACCCTCTATCCCCAGACCACACTAATGCTCAGGTAACACAAGCATTAACACTAGACTTCAACTTGCTTTCGCAAAACCTCGGGTCTCCTGCCATGTCTCCCCAGAGGTAGGGTAGAACCTAGAATGGATTCCATCCATTCGTAAATAATCTCGGTGGTATAAAGTGAATTCACTTTTTTATCATTCTTCTGCTGAGATCTGTCTTTTCTGAGATCCTCCGATAAATTTTTGCATGACTATATAAAGCTACTGCATCCAGCCCCATGAGTCCATCAGTCTCCATCTGGGCACTGACACCCTGCCGCAAACGTGCTCCATAGGAGTAGCCTCCCTTCTCTGCACATTCGGTTTGCCTGTGTCCACCAGGCACAATTAGAAAAAAAGATCTCTTATTCCCCTACATTTATTTTATTCCATTAAAGTTCCAAAGTGAAACTATTCAATGTTACAATGCCTTACAGAGTTTTTAGTGAAAAAGTTACCTTTTACAAATTCATTAGGATGAAGGGATGGTTAATGATAAATGCATATTTCTGGACAAAGCATTCAAGAGTTTGCAGAGGAAACTACTTCTGTTCCAAACCATTTAGTTAACGTCAGTAGCAACAACTTTTACAGAGATCATTTGAATAACATATCTATATGATTTCTTGCTAAAATCACTGCATAAAAAAGTCATACTCCTGTGTAATCATTTTTTAATTTAACATACCTTGGACATTAGGACATATTTTACTATTACAATAGATGCCTTCAAATATATCACTTTTTATTATACCATATATATTTTAAAGGCTTTAATCATTTGTTATTTCCAGAAATAGCCAAAATGAGTAACTTCATACATGTATATTTCTCCACTTATAGGAATATAGCTGGAAGAGGGATTCCTGAAAGCAGAATTCCTTGGTCAAAGCCCATATGCATTTAGAATCATAATAAATATTGCCATGTTACACTCCATAGAAGCTGCAACACTGTGGTCTCCCTATAGCTATAGGACATTTTAATCTTTGCCAATCTGAAAAATGAAAAATAGAAGTTCCTTATAGTTTTTTTTTTTTAAGAAATGTGGTTTTTTTTTAAAGATTTTATTTATTTATTTGACAGAGAGAGAGATCACAAGTAGGCAGAGAGAGCAGAGGAAGCCAGTGAGACAGGCTGGCGCTTCTCTTTCCTTCCACATAGAATGACTGATGACTATAAGATGTCTTAGCTGAGAAATAAATAGGAAAGTCTGTACATCTTTTACATTACTATAGGAAGTAAAAGAACCAAATCACACTCATGGGCTAGAAGAGAAAAAAAAAAAAATGGGAGGGGGTTTTATTATAATCCTATCTACTCTACTGAAAAACTATTGAGAATTACTGAAGATTGCCCCCCCAAAGAAATACAGAAGTAGGAGGTAGGGGTGTCTGCTAAGCAGACAGCCCCATGTGGGCATCGACCCCAGGACCCTGAGATCATGACCTGAGCTGAAGGTAGACGCTTTTTTTTTTTTTTTAAGATGTTATTTATTTGACAGAGAGAGAGATCACAAGTAGGCAGAAAGGCAGGCAGAGAGACGGGAGAAAGCAGGCTCCCCGCTGAGCAGAGAGCAAAGGCAGCCTCGATTCCAGGACCCTGAGATCATGACCTGAGCTGAAGTCAGAGGTTTAACACACTGAGCCACCCAGGTGCCCTCCTTATAGTTTTAATATGCATTTATGGTAATATAATTTATGTTGAGCTTATTTTCATGTATTTTAAAGCTTTTTTCATTGAATGTGAACTTTTTCTATGTATGTTAACCTTTCCAACTCTTTTTTTCTCATCAATTTGTTAGAGCTTCGATATTTAGGTAAATAGCATTTTGTCTATGATAAGCATTCAAAACATTGCCCCACTTTATCAGTTTTCCTTTCTTTTTGTCTATTGTTTTCCATTTCAAGTTTTTAAATGGTTTTGGGTCATTGATTGTCCACACTGGACTATCAGAAAAATTTCTTGATCAAGCAAACCTGAATTTAATAAACTTACTATAGCAAAGGAAAATATGACCTTGAGAAAATTTGGTGATCTCTCAAAAGGAGATGTCAGGAAATGGTATCAGAGGGTATTTTGGTCTATACTCAAATGACTTAAGTTGTATTTTTCAAAGAAGAGCACTGGTCAGAACTGGGCAAAGTTCATAATGATAGACAGCAAGGCAAGAGTATTATTGAAGCAGGTCTTTGTGAACAAATTATTGCCCTGCTAAGTAAGCTATTCATCTAGATGAGTAAACTGTTTGTCCAGATGAATTGATTTGCAAGAATTTCCAAAAACAAACAATGATATTATTTATTGATTTTTAGTCTTATCTTCTTAAGTGAGAATTTCATGGAACAGTTAAATTATGTTGACACAGTTTTCATGCAGGTGGTCTCATTCTTGTAATTTTTATTTACTATTTATAGAGGAGGTCTTTTCCATTTCAATTTTTTTAATATAAAAAAAGAAAAGAAAATTTCTTCTAATAATTTTATAGGTTTATTTCTTTCTCTTCCTCTCCTCTTTCATATTCCTAGTTTAATTATTTGCTTCAATTGAAATTATAGTATAAGAAATGAGGTTGTTGTAGAAAAATTTTTTAATGTGCCTAACCAATTGCCCAGCACCATTATTAATCTACCTTTCCTTGACTGATATAAAATGGTATTTTTATCCTGTGGTAAATATCCATATATATTTGCATTTATTTCTGGACTCTTTTATGTTATTAATTTTATTTTTGAATCAATACTGTGTTATTTTAATTATTAAGATTTATAATGTTTCATAATATGCTGGAGTATCATTAGGTATTCAAGTCCACCTGATTAGTTTCTTTTCAAAAATTTCCTACCCGACTTTAAACATTCATTTATCCACATGAATTTTAGAATCAGTTTGTCTAGCACTAATGAAGAATATTCTATCGGTACACTGTAGGGATCACCGGTTGCACACTGATTTAGGATTTGTTAAGATTCTTCTAATATTAGGCTTGTCTATCCAACAACAAGGCATTCCTTCCTAAAAATTCAAGTCTCATTTTGGATCCTTTGATCCAAAATAATATCTTCTTATAAATAAATATTCTGAATATCTATTTATAAGAAGCTGCTGTATTTCTTGTTTAGATTATCTGCAGGTATGATTGTATAGATATTGTAAATAAAACATTTTTTCATTATCCTTCCTAACAAGCATTTTACAAATGTAATATATATGACATATATATTAACTTGGTATATTGATTTAGCACCAACCACCTTACTGAAATCTCTTATTGCTTGTGATAATTTTTTATGTAGTTCTTTTGAGTTTTTCTACTATATCATTATAAACAATTTCAACTTTGTCTTTTCCTTTCCAATTTTTATACTTGCTTTCTCATGTAAATTCCAATAATTAGTACATTCACGAAAGTATTAAATATAAATGACAGTAGTCAATTTTCTTATTCTCAGTTTTAATACAAATTATCTTTTTTTGCATGAGACATATGTATGCCCATATAGATATGTTTATATATTACATATATATCAACTTTTATAGACAAATGCAAAATATACATGTATAAGGAGGGACGACCTTATCTATATAATGTATTAAGAAAGTATATTCCAGGGGGCACTGGGTGGCTCAGTCATTAAGCGTCTGCCTTCAGCTCAGGTCATGATTCCAGAGTCCCAAGATCTACCCCACATCAGCTCCCTGCTCTGTGGGAAGCCTGCTTCTCCCTCTCCCAATCGCCCTGCTTGTGTTCCCTCTCTCGCTCTTTCTCTCTGTCAAATAATAAAATCTTTAAAAAAACAAAAACAAAAACAAAAACAAAAAAAGAAAATATATCCTGGGATGCCTGGGTGGCTCAGTTGGTTAAGTGCCTTTGGCTCAGGTCATGATCCCTGGGTCCTGGAATCGAGTCCTCAATCAGGCTCCTTGATTAGCAGAGAGCCTGCTTCTCCCCCTGCTTGTGCTTGCTATCTCTCTCTCTCTGACAAATAAATAAGTAAGTAAGTAAATAAATAAATAAATATAGATTCCTTTTAATAAAGTACATCCCTTAGCAATTTTATTGTGTTTTGCATATATACTGTCTATTCTATTACCATGATATTGATGGAGATTTAAATTGTCACTTTTTAAATGTCTTTTTTCCTTTTTTTTAAAATTTATTTTTAATTTATAATCAATTAAAACATAATGTATTAATTGTTTCAGAGATAGAGGTTAGTGATTCATGAGTCTCATATAATTCCCAGTGCTCATTATATCATGTGCCCTCCTTAATGTCCATCACCCAATTACCCCATCTCCTCATCTGCTCTCCTCCAACAACACTCAGTCCCTTAGCAATCTTATCTAGTGTGAATGTAGCCTTTGATCAAATTAGTTTTAGTAATCAATAGATATAATTTTTTCTCTATAGCTATAGTAAATTGTGCTTATTGAGTCTTAATATTTAATCAGTCATCTTTAAACTATTGATATGAATTCTAGTTGGTTTTTGGTGTTATCCTTTCAATTATTCAGAATTAAACTAAAAAACACATAACTGCACAGTTTTCTTTCTTTCTTTCTTTCTTTCTTTCTTTCTTTCTTTCTTTCTTTCTTTCTTTTTTTCTCTCTTTCTTTCAAGATTTTATTTATTTATGTGACACAGAGAGACACAGCTAAAGAGGGAACACAGGCAGGGGGAGTGAGAGAGGGAGAAGCAGGTCTCCCGGTGAGCAGGGAGCCCAAAGCAGGGCTCGATTCCGGGAGTCCCGGATCATGACCTGAGCCAAAGGCAAACACTTAACCAACTGAGCCATCCAGGTTCTCCCCCCCCCCCCATAGTGTTCATACAGACAAAGTGGCAGGATTGACCAAGAGACCTCAACAAAGGAGGCAATTTATCAACACATCTACACGTCTACACGGAGTAGTACGTTTTTCCAGAAGAACAGGTTGCTAAGAATACTGCCTACTTGAAGTGAGGATATTATCAGGTCCTTCAGAAATATTTCCTCTTTCGGCGCCTGGGTGGCTCAGTGGGTTAAAGCCTCTGCCTTCCGCTCAGGTCATGATCTCAGGGTC
Organism: Spilogale gracilis; assembly: GCA_004023965.1. Taxonomy (NCBI): domain Eukaryota; kingdom Metazoa; phylum Chordata; class Mammalia; order Carnivora; family Mephitidae; genus Spilogale; species Spilogale gracilis. Next base: position 14,793 of record PITA01018867.1, on the reverse strand, counting down.
CTGGGATAGAGGCCTGCTGGCATCAGGCTCTCTGCTCAGCAGGGAGCCTGCTTCCTCCTCTCTCTCTGCCTACTTGTGATCTCTCTTTGTGTCAAATAAATAAATAAAATCTTTTAAAAAAAAGAAAAAAAGAAATATTATCTCCTTAAATTCTCAAGTAGGACTTTATAATTTCCTGTATTCTTCAAACTCTTCTGAAGACTAATTTGAATATCTCTGCTTATAGTGCACATGATATATATAACTGATAATATCCTGTGCCTACATTTCTGGGTACTTGCTGAGAACCTTGGATTATGGAACGTCAATTTCCTAGGTAAATGATCCTCTGTAAAGATCTGACACCTATTTCTGAAGCTATATATCTAGATACACTTTTTATATTACATAATTTTGAACTTCTATAGCTGTATTTATTTTTGGTCTACTTTAAATGCTACCAGCAAGAGATTATTAAAAGATAATTAAAATATCTTACTGCCAAAATATTACTGAAAATTTTCTTGTTTTATCTCATGAATTTGTGTTTTATATTTATTTATATATTGTTATGACTGTGAAATTTTTATGAATTGAAACTCTTATTATAGTGCTTTTTGCCTTGAATTAATATGATATTAATGTCACATTTGGGGGGTTTTTTTGTGGTTGCTATTGGTTTATTTCCTGCTTTTTAATTAGTTATACTTCTCTCTTCTCTCCCACTTATTTTTGGTAATAGTGATGGTTTGATACAGCAATGGTTTAAGATAGTCTGTTTGTACATATAACTTCCACAACTGGATTGGTTTTAGTCCTACAAGTAAATGAACCCAATGATCATTGCCAATCTTTTGCCTTAGTATCTATATTTATTACTATATTGGTCAATTTGTCATCAAGAAATTTCTTTCTCAGAACTCTTGTGTGTTGGAAATTGTCTATCAGGAATGAATTCTGACTGAGTAAAAAAGACTCAGGTTATCTTTGCTTAAGAAATTGAAAAAAGCCTGGGTGGCTCAGTCAGTTAAGCATCTGCCTTGGCTCAGGTCACGATCCTGGGGCCCTGGAATCGAGCCCCCTACTCTGCGGAGGGCCTGCTTCTCCCTTACCCTCTGCCTGCTGTTCTCCCTACTTGTGTGCTTTCTCTCTGTCAAGTAAATAAATAAAATATTTAAAAAAAGAGAGAGAGAGAGAGACAGAGAAATTGGGGATATGTGAGATCTTCTGTCCTTTACCCACTCTATGCATTTTTATCCTTTTCCTCAAAGCCTGAAAGATTATTCTCTAACTTTGAACTCCAGGAAGTCTAATAGGCATTGTTGCAGTTTTACCTTGACACAGTTTTCTCATTCAATGTATATATTTAAATTTTTATCAATCTAAATTTTTTTATAGTTCCAGAAACTCTTTGAATTATATATTGAAATTCTTATTTCCTTTCAGTTTTATTATTCAAGTATACCAGTTATGTCTGTTTTAGATATCCTTTGTGTTTCTTATTTATCAATCAGTGTCCTCCAATTCCTTTAATTATTTCCATTTTCTTTTTAATTCCATTTTGGTCTATAATTCCCAATCTGACTTTCCACTCTCTTTCCAGCAGTGTCTATTAATTTGTCTAAGATGTTTTCTGCGAAGATTTCATTTCTCTGAAGATTTGATTTTCTCTCTTCTTGTCTCTTGAGCTCTGGAGATTGGTGCATGTATGTATGTATGTATGTATGCATATACCTAATGTCGTCCTCATTCTCTTATTTCTCTGCTTCAAGCTCCTACTTGAAGTTGTGTATTTTCATATACTTTGTTAAAATTTTGTATCTTCTCTAAGGTGACATTTTTCTGCCATGTCTTCCTAATTTGCCACTTGTATTTTTGTGTGTTCCTTAATTTGTAACTTGTAGAAATATTTGTGGATGTTTAGCTGAATATTTTTAAAGTATTAACTGTAAACAAAATGAATTCTGTGTACATCACGATCTCTTGGGTAGGAGATGTTTTATGTGATGTAAGAGCGAAAGTTGATTACCAGGATATCCCCTAGTCTGTGGAGAAATTTCTTATGACACAGGTTTTGAGTTTCTGTATGTGATTATGATTTACACAAACACATGTGCACATATACATAGAAATAAATATTCAGAGACAGAGAGGGATTATTTAGCTTTCACTTCTCCCAGCTGAGATAAATCAGCAGTTGTGGGACTGCTTACAGTTGAAAGGCTTTCCTTTATCTGGTCTCCCTAGCAGATTGCTTTCTGTACATTTGCCATATTTGCATATTTTCTTCTTCAGTCTTCTCTCTTTATTTCTCTGTGATGACAAACGAAGTCTAAAGAAGTTCCCACAGCCCATCAAACCATTGAAAAAACACAATTGTTAGTGTTACTTTATTCCTCAAGATGACCACCTACATTGGAGCATTCTCTATGCCAGCATTTCCTGATGGTGCAGCTGTAGGCTTCTTTTCTCAGCATTTTCTTGCCTTCTATTATTATTGCCATTGGATTTGGTAGGCATTTTTCATTTATTTTTAGGGTTACAAATACTTTCTAGTGTCTTCAAAGATGACCTGTGTTTTTCATCTCTTTCTTGTAATTCTCACTATCTTAGAATAATTTCGTAGAGAAGAGATGAAGGCAACAGATGTTATCATTATACATTGTAAATCACAAGTTAGTTCTTGAAAATTTTGTTGTTACTTTCTCTGACCATTGTCATCTGTGGGCTCAGTCAGTCATTAGTCTGCTGAAGGTTAATGTAGGGAGAAATCTGAATGACAGTAACACTGATATCTCACCCTTACAAGAACTTGAGGTATTGCTGTTGAGTCAATCAAATATCTTCAGCATACCTGGAGTGTGCTTTTATCAGGAGACACCTGATAACCGGGTTCCAGTATGGCACCGGTCTTGCAAAGACAGGAGGTCATAGCTTCAGTTCAAAACGAGAACACTACTGTTCTAATATAATAGATATGTGAGAGAAGAAATGTTAGAATAATGAAAGCCAGTGAGGGGGAGAATGAGGTATGACAAAACAAGCTGAGTTGAGAGAAGGGTGTTTTGTAAATCCTTTAGGAAGGATTTCTAAATGAAGTAATGGATGCACTGGATCTTGAAGGATATAAGTTAAGTAGCTACCAAGCAGACATGGACTGAAATTAGAGAGAACAGTGAGCAAAAGATAAGGAGAATTAAGCAAGCACAATGTATTACTATTCTACTGCTGCATAACAAATTGCCACAAATTTAGCAGGTCAAAACAACAACAACACCCATGTAACATCTCATAGTTGAACAGGTCAGAATATTCTGGGTATGTCTTGGCTGAATTATCTGCTTAGTGTCTCACAAGCAAAAATCAAAATGTCAGCCTGGCTGGGTTCTCTGAAATTTTAGTTCTGCTTCCAAATGTATTCAGTTTGTTGGCTGAAATCAGTCCCTTGTGGTGGTTGGACTGAAGTCTCCTGTGGCCAGGAAAGCATCTGATGTAACTTTGAACATTGTCATGGATGGTGCATGATCTGCCCTTCCCTCCATGCCCAGGCCACCAGAAATTCTGGTGGAGGTACCTGTGAATGTGAATGAAAGCCCAGATGGGCTTTCCCCACCTAGAATCCGAAAAGCCACATATCCTGTGGGTCAGGGCAATATGTCCTTGGTGTGCTTATTCAAGACATAGTTCCATTTAACCCTTCTCCCGGTAATCATATCTCTGCATCTCTTATCTGTATTTCTTGATCCCTCTGCCTCAATGGTATCAACTTCTGTGAGTTTAAGCAATCACTCTGTACCTTGCAGTAACAATACTAATCCTGTCTCTAGAGTGGGTGCAAAAGCAGTTAAAGTTTTAACTGCACCACCCAACTTCCTCACTTGGGAATAATAAAAGACTGAGAGAGAAAGAGAGAAAAGCAGAGTGAAGAGATGAAGCCTTGAGACAGCGACTGACTGAGAGCCTACAGAGAGACTCAGAGACTCAGAGACATATAGAGAGAGGAAGACTTGAGAGATGGAGAGAAACTGAGAGACTGAGAGAAAAAGCCATGAGACTGAGAATCTGAGAGACAGAGATAGAGAGACAGAAACAGACACAGAGAGAAAGACAGAGAGCCTGCGCAGAGAGAGGAAACGGCAGAGAGAGCGAAGCAAGAGATAGAGAGACAGAAAAAGAGACTGAGGCAAAGGCTGAGAGCCTGCAAAGCAAGAGACTGAGACAGAGAGAGACAAAGCAAGAGAGAGACAGAGACAGAGACAGAGAGAGAGAGACAGCAACAGAGAGAGAAACAGAAACAGAGAAGCAGAGAGCAAGAGAGACAGAACCAACTGTTTGCCTAAAGCTAGATTGATGTAACTAAAAGGCTTTAAATAAAGAACACCGAAGACACAGTTTTCAGGAGAGGAGATCCCCACACCACTCTTCAAGTCCGGTCTCCTCATTTTATCACCGACTCCGTCACCACCCCGACCATTACCGTTGCCGGCCCCGGCTCCTGGCAGAACATCTCTAGATTCTTCCATCTCTGACTTCCATATCCTCTTTTAAAAGAGCTCACCTGATTGAGTTAAGTCTACCCACACTCAATGGAAATATTGCACAAAGTGTGCATACCAGGAAGTAGAAATCTTATGAACCATCTTAGAATTCTGCCTACTACACCTGGTTTGTTGGAAGAGATCTGAGATCTTAGTTGTGACAATCATATTACTAGTTGCAGACATGAGTAGGTAGAGGCCTGATGTCTACATATAATTGAGTATTAATTTGCCTTGGTAGGTAATAGAGCACCACAGACACAGGTAAGATCTTTTCTGCTTTAACAGCAATGTGGAAGGTGAATCAATAGAACATGAACTGTAGAAAAAGATATTTTAATAGAGAGTATTAAAGCATTCCTGTAGAAAGCTGAGAAACTAGAGCTGTGATAGTAAATGAGCGCAGAGAAGTTTACCTTTAGATATTTAGGAAATACATTTGATATATTGAATGTACTCATCATATATTTTTACATATTAATTCAATATGCCAAACAACATTCTAGGCATTGGGTCAGAAATGAACATAAAATAATGCTCTTTTTTCTTAAAATGCAGGAAAAGAAAGACAAAAAAGGGAAATGCATAAATAAGCAAGGTAATTCCAGATTTTATTGCCTGCATTAAGACAACTGGTCAGGGTAATGAACTAGAAAACATACCAATTAAACTACTTTGGTTTGCAGTTAACATGAAACATAACTTTAAATCCTTAAATGGCTTAAGAGTGAGAGTTATTACCTCATATTAAAAAAACAAACAAAAACAAAAACAAAAAACAGAACAAACAAAAATTAGATTTCATGTGGTGTGAGAGTTACCTAACTCAACAATGTCATGTAGATTCTGATTCTGTCTCTCTTTTCTCTACCATCCTGATGTTGGCTTTTATCCTCAGGCTTTCACCTTCCTAGGCGTAGGATAGGTGCAACAGTACCAAACTTCATATTCTTTTTTTTTTTTTAAGATTTTATTTACTTATCTGACAGAGAGATAGAGAGCACAAGTAGGCAGAGAGGCAGGCAGAGAGAGAGGGAGAAGCAGGCTCTGCACTGCGCAGGGAACCCAATGCGGGACTCGATCCCAGGACCCTGGGATCATGACCTGAGCCAAAGGCAGAGGCTTAACCCATTGAGCTACCCAGGAGGCCCCAAACTTCACATTCTTATACAACAATGTCCTGCTGATTGTTGAGAAGTTAGATCTTCTTTCAACCCCGTTTTAACACAAAGAACATTTCTCAGATTCCCATGAATAATTTTTCTTTTATTTCTCATTTAGCAAATTGCAATCTACGCCCATTGAAACACCAAATCACTCACAATGTATTCAAAATACCATAACTGATTTAGAAAAAATGGTTTTTAATCTCAGAACAATGACATTAACATTTCTGTGTGTGGCACTGTGTCCTGTTGACAACCATTGGGTTGACTTATAAAGATTTAAACCCAGCAGATTTAGACTAGTGGGGTAGAGTACACGTCCTCTAGAACATGTGCCTATCTAAGGTGGGTCTAAAACTCAGGATGTTGTTTTAAATGAATAGGGTGAAGAGTTGTCTGTTACAGAGAATGGCAGTGAAGGAGAATACTTTATTATTTTTTTATTTTATTTTTTTTAAAGATTTTATTTATTTGACAGAGAGAAACACAGCCAGAGAGGGAACACAAGCAGGGGGAGTGAGAGAGGGAGAAGCAGGCTTCCCGCCGAGCAGGGAGCCCGACGTGGGACTCGATCCCGGGGCTCCGGGATCATGACCTGAGCCGAAGGCAGTTGCTTAACCAACTGAGCCACCCAGGCGTCCCGGAGAATACTTTAGATAAAAAGTTAAAGACAGGTATTTCTGTAGATGTGATATTTGAGCTGTAACCTAATGATGAGAAGGCAACCAGCCAGATCTGGGCAAAGCAGGAAGAATTGAGGGCTTGACAATGAGTATTTTTAATTTTTTAAAAAGATTTTATCTATTTATTTGAGAGAGACAGTGAGAGAGGGAATATAAGCAGGGACAATGAGAGAGGGAGAAGCTGGCTTCCCACAGAGCAGAGAGCCCAGTGTGGGACTCCATCCTAGAACCCCGGGATCATGACCTGAGCTGAAGGCAGACGCTTAATGACTGAGCCACCCAGGCACCCCTATTTTTATTTTTTTTTTTGAGGAACCTCCATACTGTTTTCCATAGTCATTGTACCAGTTTGCATTCCTGTCAACAGTGCAAGAGGGTTCCCTTTTCTTCCTCACTAACACTTGTTGTTTCTTGTGGTTTCCTTAAATTTTAGCCATTCTGACAGGTGTGAGATGGCATCTTCTTGTAGTTTTGATTTGCATTTCCCTGAGGATGAGTGATGTTGAGCATCTTTTCATGTGTCTTTTGTCTATGTGGATATCTTCTTTGGAGAAAGATCTGTTCATGTCTTCTGAACATTTCTTAATTAGAAAAAAATAACTTTAATGTTGGAGGGAAATCTCAAGGTATCATTTAACAGAAATAACAAATATAATTAATACATGTGAATCAAACTTGCAACATGACAAAACAACACATAAATCTAATTTTTTAGAAACAATTCCAGAGGTGCCTGGGTGGCTCAGTAGGTTAAGCGGCTGCCTTCAACTCAGGTCATGATCTCAGGGTCCTGGGATTGGATCCCTTGCTAGGTGGGAAGCCTGCTCCTCCCTCTCCCTCTGCTTGCCACTCTGCTTACTTGCTCTCTCTCTCTCTGTCAAATGAATAGATAATATCTTTAAAATAAATAGATAGATGATGAAAGATAGAGATAGGCTCAGTTGGTCTAGCCACTGCTTTCCCCTCGGGTCATGATCCTGGAGTCACAGGATTGAGTCCTGCATCAGGGTCCTAGCTCCACGGGGAGTCTGCTTCTCCCTCTGACATTCTCCCCTCCCATGCTCTCTCTTGCTCACTCTCTCTCAAATAGATAGATGAAATCTTAAAAAACAACAACAACAAAAAAAAACCAAGAGTACAAAATAAATTTTATACTTAAGTAAAATTAATTATAAATAAATTGTAAATATGATTATAAATTGGAAACAAATTATAAAATCAGGGTGCCTGGGTGGCTCAATCAGTTAAGCGTCTGCCTTTGGCTCCATTCATGATCTCCAGGTCCTGGGGGTTGAGCCTGGCATCGGGCTTCCTGCTCAGTGGGGAGTCTGTTTCTCCTTCTGTGCTTCTCCCCCTATTCATGCTCTCTCTCTCAAATAAATAAATAAAATATTTTTTAAAAATTATAAAATATGAATATAAACACTTGGCACAGTACCCAACATATGTAAATAATCAATAAATGGCTTATGTCAGTTTTATTAAGCCATATATATATGATTCTGATATATATATATATCAGATAATTCTGATATACATATATATCAGAATTAGGTTTTTGGTTACTTTTTTTTTTTTTTTTTTTAAGTAGGCTCCATGATACAGGGCTTAGATTCAAGACCCTGAGATCAAAACCTGAGCTGAGGGCCACTGGGTGGCTCAGCTGGTTAAGCAACTGCCTGAAGGTCAGGTCATGATCCTGAAGTCCCACGTCAGGCTCCCTGCTCAGTGTGGGAATCTGCTTCTTTCTCTGATCCTCCCCTGTCTCCTGCTCTCTCCCTCAAATAAATAAATAAAATCTTAAAAAACAAACAAACAAACAAACTTGAATCAGATGCTTAACTGACTGATCCACCCAGGTACCCACTGGCTAATTTTATTGAGTACCAACTCTTAAAGTACTCTTTAACAGAACATAGAAGATTCTGATGTTGAGACTAAATATAAGCATCAGTTATTTAAAATATTTATGTATTATTATAAAGGTGATAGTTATTTCATTTATTATTTTTGTACTTTTCTAGATCTATTACAAGTGACTGAACTTTTACATAACACACACCAGTGTCTATGTACACACACACACACACACACACACACACACACACACACACACACACACTGCATATGCAGGTAGATTTGTTTTGACAGTTTGCTTCTCCTTAGGCTTAGTTACTTATGGGGCTCCCTCCTAAGTCTTACAATTAATAACTTTTTTCCTGCCTCCTGAAATTTAACTGTACTTCATCATTTTCTTTCAAAGCAGAACTCTTCTCTCTGCTTTCAAAGTCGGTACCTAACTAAATCTGATGAAAATGTCCCCATTAATAGTGTGAAGGCCATGTATTCCAGCATCTATTTCTAGATCCAGATAATACATAACAGTTTCAAAAATACATAGCATGTACTTGGTAGCCTCTCGGAGACAATGATTTCGCATCTGTTGCAGTTTCTGAAAAGGTGATTTTAATGGTGTAAATTTAAAGCCTGCAGAAAGAGGAAATGGTAACAAGATAGAATGAAAAAGGCGCTTCTCAGGGATCCTCCAATTTCATCTTTACAATTTCTTTCATTTTAGCAATAATAATAGCTTTACACTAATGTAATAAAGTTACATTATACTAAGTTCAGGTATTGTCATATAAAAAGTTTTTAGGTCTTTAACAAAAAATGACAGGTGCTTTTAATCACACACACACACAATATTTATGTACCCATTCAAACATTCATTCTTTGAAAAAAATAACATGTGACTGCCACAATGTTCAAGGCATCATAAGTTATTATGTGCTCTAGAATATAATCTATGCCCTGTGAGCAAGAAGCTTACAGTCCAATTGAGATAATAAAAGCACAAAATGAAATTACTGACTTATATGGACAAATACTAAATTATCTGATTCACATTTCAAGGACTCTAGCTGACTAGCAATACCTGAAATTTGATATATCCAAATGCAAATCCCACTGTATACTATATAAAAGATCACTCTACCTGTAGTTGACGTTTCTGCTCTTCCATTTGTATTCCCTCCAAGTTTTCTTGCTTTTTTTGCCAGCTAGCCTTCCATCACCAACTTGAGCATCAAAACAATTCTAAATTCTATTTCCACCATTCTGATTTTTCCTTTTCTGATCTTTATATTTTCAGGTGAATCTCAAAAATCCATAGGCACTCTCATGGCTAAGCAGTTACTTTTTATTTTTTATTTATTTTTTTTAAAGATTTTATTTATTTATTTGACAGAGAGAAACACAGCCAGAGAGGGAACACAAGCAGAGGGACCGAGAGAGGGAGAAGCAGGCCTCCCGCTGCAGGAAGCCTGATGTGGGACTCGATCCCGGGTCTCCAGGATCATGACCTGAGCCGAAAGCAGTCACTTAACCAACTGAGCCACCCAGGAGCCCAAGCAGTTACTTTTTATATCAATTTTTCTTCTTCAAATATATGCAGACTTCTGTTTTTGTTTTTGTTTTTGTTTTTAAGATTTTATTTATTTATTTATTTGACAGAGAGAGAGAGATCACAAGTAGGTAGAGAGAGAGGAGGAAGCAGGCTCCCTGCTGAGCAGAGAGCCCCATGCGGGCATCGATCATCCCAGGACCCTGAGATCATGACCTGAGCCGAAGGCAGAGGCTTAACCCACTGAGCCTCCCAGGTGCCCACATGCAGACTTCTTTAAGGCAGAAAGCAGGTCTCTCTTCTTTGAAATAAAACTAAAGAACAGCTTACCAAGTGTGTGCATACAACAAAATTTTGATAAACACATTAACTGAAAAAAATCAAACAACGGGGGTGCCTGGGTAACTCAGTTGGTTAAGCTACTGCCTTTGGCTCAGGTCATGATCCTGGAGACCGGAGATTGAGTCCCACATCAGGCTTCCTGCTCTGGCGGGAAGCCTGCTTTTCCCTCTCTCACTCCCCCTGCTTGTGTTCCCTCTCTGGCTGTGTTTCTCTCTGTCAAATAAATAAAATATTTTAAAAAAATCAAACAACGGCACTTCTGTTGGCATAACTTATGTTAAGCTTTAAGGTAACTTTAAGAGTCTCCTGTTACAATTTTTTTCTCCTGTTAGTACTGTTATTATTTGACTAAATGATATAAAATACATTTAGCCTGAAGAATAGGAGTGTAAATAAAAATGACTCATATCCACAAGAATAAATATGATACACTTGAACACCAAGTAGTAACCTAGTTCCCACAGGTAACGAAGCAACTTTCATACATCACACTTCAATGAAAATGATTGCAATCAGAATAACATGCAATTTAGCTGGCTCTGACCAGATGATGACTATGACTAAATTTCAACAGATTTCAGTGGATGGCCTTAGGGAAAAGTGGCCAGCACCCGCATTTTCACATGTAACTGGAACATATTCATGTTGTGTAATATTTTCATTCTATGGCTTTTATTCCACAAATGGTATTTTAATAGAGGACTATTCCATTAGTAAATAGACTAGTCTTGCTGACACATCTTTCCTTTTAAAATCTACTTTGGCTGAATCCTAACAAAACCATTTTGAATGCAAAGGGGATGCTTTTCACGCCAGATGGTTTATCTAATAGGAATGTTTTCTGATTAGAGAAACAGCAGTAGACTCATGATCACAGCAGGTGCCAAACTGGTCCTGTAGTTTACATGAATTTGCAACTGAACAAGTCATGAACTAAAGGGAATCTATTTTCTAATGTGCCACAGTCTATTCTGAGAGGAAGGGGAAATGTAAAAGATGCTACCCTATCAGATGGAGTTCATATATCATTTCTTGATATGAATGTGGTCATTATTGCATTTGTGATACAAAATTTATTTACTTACTAAATTTCCTGAGTATATTATGGGGACTATTAAGAAAATTTCAAAATCATAAAAACTTGCAGATTAATCTATGATAGGATAATCAAAAGCATAATTTTTGTCAAAAAAATTAGGAGTCTTTTTATTTAAAAATGTATCATTTTTTTCTTACTCATTGTCCTTTTCCTTGCACCTGCATTTTCCCTTTGTTTCAGTTAAGTAATTTTTTTCATGTACTGGTAATCTGGGAAGCCTAGTATTATTGGTATGATAGGCCCGGCTACGCTTAAATGTGTATAAAAGTGAACATCCTAAGAATGCCCAGAAGGCTCAGTCAGTTTAACATCCAACTCTTGATTTTGGCTCAGGTCATGATCTCAAGGTATTGAAATAGAGCCCTGTGTCAGGCTCCACACTCAGTGTGGGGAGTCTACTTGAAGATTATTTCTCTTCCTCCCTCTGGCCCTCCCTGCCTTGCTCCCTCTCTCAAAATAAATAAATAAATCTTAAAAAAAAATAGAATATTTTTTCACGTCTAAAAGAGATTATTTACATATTTCAAGTTATAAGAAATGCCATTATAATCTATGTGTACACCCTATGGTTTCTAGGTATTTATACAGTGACTGGGCAGGCACAATTAAATAATTAAGATCAGAGGTGAGCAAATGTTTTCCATAAAGGTCCAGGTAATCAATATTTTAGGCCTTGCAGTCCACATAATCTTTGTTGCAGCTACTCAACTCTACTGTTACAGCAAAAGAGAAGTCGAAAACAATATGCAAAGAAAGACCAATATGTCCCAATAAAACTTTATTTACAAAAATACACAGTGGGCCAGACTGAGTTTATGAGCTGTAATTTATTGATCTCTGAACTAGTTGAGTGGACTCGGGATACGTTATTAACAAAATATTTCAAGAATAAGTTACCTATGACCCCAGCCTCTTAAAAGGGAAACCTAGCACCACTGGCATAGTTTTCAAACAAACAAAACCCTGAAAAACCACATAAAACTTCCCACTTCTTTCTTACCTTAAGTTAGAAAGAGTTTAGTATTTAAATAAGTTGAACAAAATCTACCTGAAGTAAAAAAGATAAGCTTTGCACAGCTCAAAAAACAAACAAAAAAACTCATGATAGCATACATTAACCCAGCTTATTAAATATTTAAAAAGAAATAATGACTATTCCAAAAGATAGCATTTCATTTTCTTCTCTTAAACATAAATGTTCACAGAGTTTCAAGACTATGTTTTTAAGAATGTACCTACTTTTCTTGGAAGAAAAAACATGGTAAGGTGGTGTAGTTTAGCAATGGAGTGAACCAGCCTTCTCATATCAGCATGGATGTATGTAATCATTCTAAGAATCCTGGGTTCTGGACCACACATTTCCTATCTTTTGAACAATGGTTGCCTTGAGAAAGAATAAATGTAACATATCAGGTAGTAACCATTCTTGCCAACTGAAAGCTTTTAATTGAAAAGCAAAACACAAATAACTCAAGGAAGTGCATAATTTTTAAAAATAAGTTTTAGTCTAGATGTTATGAAAAGCTGATAATTCAATTATTTCAGCAAATAGTAATTTTTATGCTCATGATACATCTATGTAATTATAAGAAATCCTAATGCTTTGAAGAAATCTAATAAATGAAATGTTATTACAACTTAATCAATTTCATAGCAAAGTTAATTTGCTGTATTTAGAAATGTACATGATCATGTTCTACTTTGTTTGCAAAATATACAAAAATGCAAATAATTTTCACCAATACCAAAGAGCTATTACTCCTGCCCAATAAATTTAATTTCTTTGTCCTTCACAGGAGACTGTAGTTTTCTAATTAGGTCATGCTACTTTTTTTTTTATTTCCTCTGTCACCTTATTTTGTTTATTTTCTAATTCATTCTTTCTCCTCTTGAATCATTTATTCACTCATTTTTTTTGATTCATCTCAGTGTCTAACATTTTAACCATTTTACATTTAATTATGCATTAAGAGTGTTTAGTGGTCATAATAGCCCTCCTATGCTGCAGTTGGCAGCTTACATAGAAAACATTCGTGTGTAGAGTGATAAATGTTAAAACAACAGGAGCATCCAATCTTACTGGGGCAGGGTGTAGAGTAACAGGCTTCCAGTAACACTGGGCTACAACTTAAAATAATTAATCTTAAAAAGACTGACTGCTCATTGAAAATATGACATGTATGAAGTAAAAGTAAATTTGTCATACCTATTCCTTGAAGTGCTTACACACTAGCTATAATCTGTGAATGCACTGAGGTGTACAATTTAGAAATCGTACATGCAAGTGTTTACCTATATGTGTGTACAGAAAATATACACAAGAATATACTTGTTTTTACAAAATGAAACCTGACTCCATATACTGCTCGGCAGCTTTTCTCTCTTGCCCACAAACAAAATGCCACGGGTGTCCTTGCACACCAGAACATCTCATGCTTATAGCAGCCAGCTACTCCCAACTTGTAAATGCACCTCCCTTTATTAAACCATCTTCATATTAATAAAATACAAAAGGATTTCATTTTCTTTCTTTCCCAAAAATGATGCAATAGTGAACAACTAACTGGGAGAATTTCTATAGGGTTAAGTTCTACAAGTGGAATTTTTGAGACAAAACATTTACATTCCAAATGTTGGTAGGAGAAGGTACTTTGTCCTCCAACTTACTTTTCACCAACTGTGTGTGTTTCCCCATACTGTCACATTCATTAAGCATTGTTGTTTTTAGGGGAAAAAAAAATTAACCTAATAGAGAAATTTTGAATTTCATTGTTTTCAAATATATTTCCTTATCAACAATTTGACATTTTTTTCATGATTGTTGCTCTTTTTTTCATGATTGTTGATTCTACTTATTTCTTCTCTGAATTACTTTCACTTTTTTGTTCATTGTTCTGCTATGTTGTTTAAATATTTCCTCATGGGCGCCCCCGAGCGTGAGGGCGCCCCCGAGCGTGTGGGCGCCCCTGTGCGTGTGGGCTCCCCCGAGCGTGTGGGCGCCCCCGAGCGTGTGGGCTCCCCCGTGCGTGCGGGCGCCCCCGAGCGTGCGGGCGCCCCCGTGCGTGTGGGCGCCCCCCGAGCGTGTGGGCTCCCCCGTGCGTGTGGGCAGCCCCCGAACGTGAGTATCCCCCGTGCGTGTGGGCGCCCCCGAGCGTGTTGGCAGCCCCCATGCGTGTGGGCTCCCCCCGGGTGTGTGGGCTCCCCCTGGGTGTGTGGGCTCCCCCCGGGCGTGTGGGCTCCCCCCCGGGCGTGTGGGCAGCCCCCGAACGTGAGCGTCCCCCCGTGCGTGTGGGCAGCCCCCGAACGTGAGCGTCCCCCGTGCGTGTGGGCGTCCCCGAGCGTGTGAAGATGTGGTCCATATATACAATGGAATACTACGCCTACATTGAAAAGGACAAATATCCAATTTTTGTAGCAACATGGACTGGACTGGAGGAGATTATGCTGAGTGAAATAAGCCAGGAAGAGAGGGTCAAGTATCACATGGTTTCACTTACTTGCAATGCATGAGGGGTAACCTGGAGAACAGTGGGAGAAGGAAAGGAAATGGGAACTAGAGTAATCCAGGGAGGGAAACGAAACA